>JAPYZE010001260.1:0-24350 GCA_030522805.1 Leptomastidea abnormis | reverse complement strand
ATATATATATATATATATATATATATATATATTGCTATATACGTGATGAGAATGTGTGCAGCCGTGCATGGAGCAGCCCGCGCCCCGACTCTCCCCTTATCGCTCCACGTCGCGTTGCTGCTGCTGCTAGCTGCATTATATGTATGTTACATACACTCTACTCTCGCGGCTGCCTTGCTGCTGCTACTATATGGCTTGAATAGTAGTGCATATAGATACACCCACACACAGACACACACACACACACACACACACACACACACACACACACACACACACATACGACGAAATGCATATTATGCTGTTGTATATAGTCATTCGGTTTATACACCGGCCGCTGCTCCGGCATCCCAGCAGCAGCAGCAGCGCAAAGACACCCGCAGCAGCCTCATTCTCTTTTACCCTACTCCTTCCTTCTCTTTCTCTCTCTCTCTCTCTCTCTCTTTAACTCTCTTTCTTCTAGCGCCCACACACATGCATGCATGAGGGGGCTATATGCAATCACGCATCAGTGCGCTCCTAGTGCGGCGGCCTCGCTCACCTCCTCCTTTACCTCCTCTTTCACCTCCTCTCATCTTGGCGAAAACACCGGAGAACGCTTTTATCCCGCACTTGGATCCCGAGAAACTTGGCTCGCGCACACGCCGATATGATGTGCTTGCTCTGACCGCCAGCACCACCACCACCACCACCTTCTCCTTACCCTTTGCCTCTCTTTTCTCTCCACTTCTCTCTCTCTCTCTCTCTCTCTCTCTCTCTCTCTTCTACGCCTCCACCTTCTTCGTCTTCTTCTTCTTCTTCTTTGCCTTCTCTCCTCCACAGCAGCAGTGGCAACGATGCCGACAACGCCGTTGCTGCTACTGCCACACACTACCACTTTATGTATTCACCACTGCCTAACTTACATACATATATGCCTATACCGTTTTCTCCAAGAAAATTTATGTCACATGCAGTTTTTTTTCTTTTTTATTTTATTTATTTTTTTAATCAATATACACAAACTCGCTCACTTTTATTTCATTATAAAGAATAATAATAATGTTTGTCTTATCTCTCGTATTAATCCATCTCTCTCCCTATTTCGTTCGCATTTATATAATCATGAAACTTGAATTATTTCATAAAAATATCATTCATTTAAGACTTGAGCTATTTTATGCATAGAATACGTGGCAAACTTTTAAATATAACATATGTACCTATCTCAAAAGAATTTATCGAGAATTGCTGAAATTTTATCTTTATCGAGTAGATTAGCATTAAACAAAAATTGTCCAAATAACCATGGATTACACATATTAATTTTCTTCGATTAAATAAAACATTAAAAAAAAAAAGTATTCGAATGTCAAACAATATACATATGTCAAATTATACGTATGTGTGAGTGAGTGTGTGTGGGTTAGCTATAAAGTTGTGTTGCTGTTGCCGTTACTAATGTCTATAGCGAGACGCGACGTTGCCAAGTCGAAATAACTTCCTTGCTTGCTTGCGAATTGAACTTTTATAAGTCAAATCAAAACTTATATTATATATAGGTACGTACAGTATATACGTACGTACAGTACACAATTGACTCATTATTTTACTTGATAAAATTTTGTAAAAGTGTACGATGAACAACTTTTTTTTTTTTTAACTTTAAATAAATGAATATTTTTTAAAATAATATTCAGGAAAATAACAAATATTTGATCAAGTTTCGTATATATAGAAAGATATGCACTCATTAAAGATTTCAATTCTTATCTCGAATTCGACATTGATAAATGAAAAAACATCTGGAAACGCACAACACTACGTTGGGGAACGTATAGTCTTATTGCAAGATTAATTTTGATGTATATTATATTGTGAGTCATTAACAGAGAAAAATTATTGTAAGACATGCATTATTAAGTGAAAACTATAGATATCTTTATTAGTTTTTTTTTTATTCTCTTTTAAGGCTGCATCGTAATATTTTATTTAAGGTTTTTTTTAGTAGCAGCTAAACTCTAGAAATCGATTAATACAAATATAACTATTTTCCGTGTAACCCTAATTTTACTGTTGTCTACCACATGTGTAAGAGAGAAATTATTAATTGCCCCAAAAATAAATATGTACATACCTATAAATAAATATATAAATAATAAATAAATAAATAAATAAATAAATAAATAAATTTATTGGTAAATAATAAAGATTAAAGAGAGATATATCATCAAGGTAGATTACAATAATGTGTATATGTTTTGTTGCTCTGCAGTTATGGACGTGTACAGAGCGTCAAATTGTTACCACGGGGCGAAGAGTGTCCCGTGGAAGGGCTGGGTGCCTCCCTATGCGAAGGAAGCGAGGTCGGTTCGGCCAGCGGAGGAAGTGGCTCCGCTGGCTCGAGCAGCCAAGGCGCCTCGGCCACGGTTGCATTCATGGACATTAAATCTGCGGCGAAGGCACACGCGACGGAGCATACCCTTGACGAAAGGGCTCTCACTACCCAGTACTATGAGCCTCAGCATCTTCAGCACAGGTTCCCTTCTCACGGGTCAGTATACCTGCATATATATATATACCTATATTCGCAAGATTTATTTTTTTTTTATTCACCATAAACGTATTCTCAAAATCTAATTTTTTTTATTTACCCTGTTTTTTATAATAATTTTTAATAAAAGTAGTATAGATCATTCGAGGGAATAATTCCAGTTTTGCCCAAGGTGCACTACTAAAATAGTTTTAATTTATTTTTCCTATAATAAAATTAAGTAGAAAAATTATTTAGAAAAAAAAATTTACAGGGCGTAATGAATTATTTTACTCTCTAGGGGCGAAACTATTACGTCCCTAGGAAGTAAAATGACTCATTAAGTCTTTAGGGCATAATGAATCACTTTAGTCCATTCTTTTTGGTCAATAGTAAAGCCATTATTTACCGGTCGAGAAAAAAAAAAATTAATTTTTTTATTATTTCAAGTTTTATTTGTATGTATATGATTGTGCAAAGTTTAAAGTCTACTTAGGTACACACTTTTATTGATTAAAAATATCCTATTAGAGTTGAATGTACGGCCAAGTGAAAAATGATCGTCGGACAAAAACTTAAATTTAAAAGAAACAATTACGAGAAAAATTAAATTAATATATTTCATAATAACGTTTAATAAGTCAAGCTAAATAACGTGACTTGAGTTTCGAAGAGATCTATGGAAGGCTTGATGATGCAATTAGCGATTGTGTGTGTGTGGGCGCGTGCTTTTTAAAATGCCCCTATTGCTTTTATTTCATGTATAAAAATTGCCAAACGGGAATAAAATGACAAATTTGTTAGATGGTAGAAGGTGAAGGTGTACACTCGTACGTACTTAAAATATTAAAGTTTGCCGTGGTGGTGGTGTGTTGTTTGTTTACAGGCGAGAGCGGGATCGAGACAGAGATCGGGAGCGCGAAAGAGAGCGGGAGCGGGAGAGGGACAGGGAGCAGCGGGAGCGCGAGAGAGAGCGCGAGCGGAGTTTCGAGTCGTCTGTGACGGTGGGCAGCGCGAGCGCGCGCTTCGCCCGCTACGAGACGCCGCCGCGCGCGAGGACGTCCAGCTACGGCAGCAGGAACGCGACGGGGCCCGGCGGTACTCCCGGCGCCAGCCCCGGGCACCACCCCGCGGCC
This sequence comes from Leptomastidea abnormis, assembly GCA_030522805.1. NCBI lineage: Eukaryota > Metazoa > Arthropoda > Insecta > Hymenoptera > Encyrtidae > Leptomastidea > Leptomastidea abnormis. Next base: position 20,702 of record JAPYZE010001260.1, on the reverse strand, counting down.
GGTGGACTCTCGCGCGCAAGCCGCAGATCCTACCAGGCGGACCCCTACTACGACCCTCCGGACTACCCGGAGCCCCCGCTCAGCGCACCGAGCGGCGGTGGCGGTGGACCAGGCAGTCGGCGATTTCGCAGCTACGACGAGTTCAGCCAGGGCAGTGCCGCGAGCCACGACGAGTACGAGCCGGCGCCGGGGCTCGGGCTCGCGGGACCCGAGGTCGCCAAGCTCCTCGCGGTCGACGACGATCTTCTCGCGCCGGGTCTCGTAGTCGGCGGTCTCCTCTCCCGACGACACGGCCTCCCCGGTCCCCCGCCTGGGCCTCTACCCGGCTCACTCTCGGGCCTCGGCGCGCTTGGGCCCGCGGTCGACGGACCCCCGCCGCCGCTGCTCCCGCCGCCCGACATTCGGCACCTGCAGAAGGAACGGGTCCACCTGCTGGAGCAGCTCGAAGAGTGCCACAGCAGCGGGGACGAGCAGCTAGGCTTTGCGCCGAAAAAGCGGGCGAAGCTGCTCGATACCGCCGGGGGAGCTTTGCTCCTCGCCACTGGCGGCCATGGCTTGGAGCCCGACGACGAGCCCGAAATCACCTCTCTGCTCGTTACTTCGCACTCCGGCAGGAAGGGCATGGAGGTGCGGAGGGTCAGCGACAGCAAGCTTGGACTACATCATGCCTCGAGGCGTTCCAGTTGCGAAGCGAGGCTATCCGTGCCTTGCAAGCGACGTCGCGACACCAGCTCTAGGTACGTTTTTATCCACAAATAATAAAAACAATAGTGTATACACTTTATTTAATTTTCATCAATATTTTAAGATTATTTTTTTTTACAATTAAAAGCTTTTATTAATAAATAATTTAAAAATATAAACTTGATTTTAATAACTATTTTAAATAAAAAGTGTCTGTAAAAATACAATTTATTTTAAAATTATTTAATTAATTTTATTTATAAATTAGCGCCGTGACAATTGAAAAATGATATTGAATTAAATTGAAGGAAGACATACGAATATGTTCGCAGGCATCACGAACACCACGAAGGCTCCCGACCAGGTACACCGCTCGTTGACGAGCGGCCAGAGAACATCATGCCCAGCGAGCCGCGCAGGTTTCGCGAACGCAGTCAAGACGGCCCGTTGTCCCTTCCCTTACCTAGGTTCGCCACCCAAATGCTAAACAGCAGCAGCAGCAGTAATAACAGCGGCAGCGGGACCAGCAGTACCGGTAGCGGTAGCAGCAGCGGTAACACCAACTCCGGTAGCACGGGCTCGCGGAGTGGGAGCGGCAGTGCCTCATCCGGGAGTGGCCTCGGCAAAATCGGATCTCCCCCGTGCGTCGTCGAGTCGAGGACACAACCCACGTCCGGCAGCGTGATCCCAGCCCCAGCCTCGCCACCACCACGCCAGCTCAGTTCCAGCCCGACCAGCTCCGACAGCGAGACCGCACCCCAGTCGCCGAGCCTCGAGGAGCGCATCCGCTCGCTCGACGAGAAGTACGAGAAGTGGTCGGGTTCGCGGGCGCTCGGGGCCCAGGTGGCCTGCAGCACAACCAGTAGTGACAGCCTCGCAAAGCGGGACGCCCAGCAGCAGCAGAGCGCCGGCGGCAATAGTAGTAGTAGTAGTAGTTGCACCGAGCGTTTCCGCTTCCGGCACAAGCTCCTGGATCTCGACCTCCGCGAGGTCCAGCCCTCGGACATCGTAAAGTCCGTGCTGGCCAAGCGTAGCGTCTTCGACGAGGACTCGAAGCGCCTCGAGAACCTCAACGAGAAGTACGAGCCCAAGGAGTTCACGGGCGTACTCGGGGTGAGCGCGCTCATCGGCCAGAGCGCTGCCAACCCCAGCAGCACAGCCAGTAGCACCGTCACCTCAGCCAGCACTGCTGCTGCTGCTGGCGGCAGCTCAGCAACCTCGAAAAACTCCTCCTCGTCATCATCTGGCGCCTCCTGCGCCAGCAAGGTCTGTCTACAGTACCCGTTTCCTAGTCATCCGCCGGTGGCCGCTGCAGCAGGCACCACCGCGACAACAACAGCTTCTTCTTCCTCCTCATCTTCCTCATCGTCGTCGTCGTCGTTATCCTCCTCATCCTCGTCGTCGTCCTCCTCCTCGCTACTTCCCGCCTCGGGACTCTTGCTCGCGAGCAAGTCCGAGCCGCGAGGCGCGAACGCTCCCAACCCAGCCAGTCACGTGCACCCGAGTCCCGCGGCACCGATCACGCCCGGAGCCAACGTCAAAACGGTCAGTCCGGAGCTGCCGCCGGTCTCGCTGCCTCTCAGCCTGGCTAGTGCCCACAGTCTCGGGGCCTCGACCAGCCGAAGTCAAGCCTCCCTGCCTCCTGCCTCGCCCCTGGCCGGAGCTGCTGCCTCACCAGCAGCAAATCCCACCGCCTCTGCCTCTGCTGCCTCGTCTAACACAGCAGCGGCCACTACTCTTGGTCCATCGACTCCTCTCGAAGCTCACCGACCGCGACCTCGAAAGGAATCGAGCAGTAGTAACAGCAGCAGTAGTATCAGGGACTCCTCCCGGGATTTGAAAACGTCCCATAGCAAGAGCAAGGATCCCGGTGCTTCTTCCGCTACCGCCGTCAACACCACAAACAACTCCTCTTCTTCTCAGACCTCCTCGTCTTCCATATCTTCGTCATCCCTGACTTCATCGTCGTTGTCGTCATCTTCATCACGAAAGCCGCGCAAGGAGGAAGAACAAGAGAGGATTCGCAAAGATCGCGAGGAACGTGACGAGCAGCGTAGCAGCAGCAGTAGCAGCCATGCGGAGGTTGTTGCTGTCGCTGAGACGACGGACAGTCACGTTCGAGACGGAACGAGAGGAGAACGCGAGAAGCACGAGAAGAAGGACAGGGAGGACAAGGAGAGGAGAGAACGAGAAGAGCGCGAAAAGCTCGAGAGGCTGGAGAGGCTTGAGAAGGAGCGAAAGGAACGCGATGAACGAGATCGAAAAGAACGAGAGGAGCGGGATCGCAAGGAGCGAGACGAAAGGGAGCGCAAGGAACGAGAGGAGCGAGACAGGAAAGAACGAGAAGAGAGGGAGAAGAGAGAACGCGAGGAGCGGGACCGAAAGGAGCAGCAGCAGCAGCTGGAACAGCAGCAGCAACAGCTTCGCGAAAAGGAGAAGCGGGATAAGGAGCGCAAAGAAAAAGACGAGCGCGAGAGGAGAGAGCGCATGGAAAAGGAGAAGCTGGAAAAGGAAAAACGCGAGAAGGAGGAACGCGAGAGGCTAGAACGAGACAGGCGACGCGAGGAGAAGGAGCGACTCGAGCGCGAGAGGAAGCGGGAGAGGGACGAGAGAGAAAGATTAGAAAGGGAGCGAAGAAAAGAGAAGGAGGAGCGCGATCGGCAGGAGAAGGAGAAACGCGACAAGGAAGAGAAGGACCGAGTCGATAAAGAAAATAATAAGCACGAGCGCGACCGGAGGAGGGAACGAGAGGAAGTCGAGAGGCGAGGGGAGAAGGATAAAGTCGATCGCGTTGAGAGGCGAAGGGAAAGAGGAGAAGACAAGGAAAAGGACAAAGATCGAGATAAGGACAAGGATAAAGAAAAGGAGAAGGACAAAGATAAGGATAAGGAGAAGGAAAAGAAGGAGCGCGAAGAAAGTAGGCGCGCCGCAGCCGCTGTTGCTTCCTCTCAGCCGACGGAAAATCACGCTGTCTCCCCGGCAAGCGCTGCTCAACCGACTTCCACGCCAGCGTCCATCTCCAGCAAACGGCGATGCTCATCGCAAGACGGTCCGGCCGACGACGAGCCGAAAGAAGCCAAGCGCATGAAAATCTCCGAGCATCGTCGCGACAGCAAGGACAAATCCAAGCAGAACAGCAGTCGACGCTCCGAAGATCGCAAGCATCGCACCTCATCCTCCTCCTCCGACGTTCACAGATCGAGTCGCGAAAGTCGAGAGAATCGAGAAAATAAGGATTCAGCGGTCGTTCAAGACAGCAGGGACAGCAGGGACAGCCGGGACAGCAGAGACAGCAGAGATAGTCGAGAAAGCCGAGACAGCAGAGACGGCAGGGACTCGCTGCTGCTGCTTCAATCTCACGTAGAATTGCCGCCTCGCGAGTCGAACAACAAGGAGGGCAAAGAAAATAACCGAGAGAACAGCAGTAGCAGCAGCAGCAGTAGTAAGGATAAGCAGCGGAGTAAAAAGAGCCGGTCCGAAAGGTCAACCGATAAGGAGCCGAGAGATCGAAGTCCAAAAGTATCGTCGCTCCACGAGCCCGAAAAAGAATTTCTCTGCAAACTCGAGCTTACGAAACGTTGCGATTCCAGTCCACTTAAAGAAAAGTCACCCATTACTACCTCCTCGCACCATCAAAGAGAGATGCAGCAACAGTCGCAACATCAGCTACAACAACATCACCATCATCACCATCATCAGCAACAACAGCAGCAGCAGCAGCAACAACAACAACAACACCATCAACACCAGCAGTTATTGCTATTGCAGCAACATCATCATAGGCATCATCATCATCATCAACAAGATAGTCATCAAAATCTCCACAGCGATATAGACGAGGCTATGCTTTCAGCGCACGAAATTCGGGGTACGCGAAACCCATCGGCTACCGATACCGACAGTGATGAGCCAAAGAAGCATTCCATTTTTGACATTGTCGATGACGAGCCTGCTTACATCAGCATGTACGATAAAGTTAAAGCAAGATCAACGAAAAACATGCAACAAAAACAAGAAGAAGAGAAACGTCAAGTGAGTTTATTTAAATTTCTTTTTTTTTTGCAAGATAAATATTTAATATAAGTAGTACTTTTGTTCATTTATTGTAATAAAGTAATGTCAAACTAGAAGAAATTTTTTTAAATAAAAAATCTGTAAGAAATATTAGTTAACTTTATTTAACATAGGTATGTGCAATTTTGTTACAGGTGCGGCTGAAGGATAAATTCTCTCAATTAAAACAAAGCAGAGCCAGGAGAGAAGAAAAGAAGCAAAGTACTTCTTGGGATGGTGATTCAGTTAGTAGTAAAGCGTTGACTGAAGACGAGGCGACTTCGGAATCAGATTCCACAAGAGCCAAATCTCTGTCTCGCAAAGGTTCCAGATCTCGCATACATTCTGACACAAGCGAAGAAGACGAGGCGTTTAACAACAAATTGGACCAAATTAAGACCGAGCGCTTTTTGGAAAGCGACGTTGATCTTGGTTTTGCAGATAGTGAAGAGAAGCATCATATCCGCGAGTCGCCGACTATGAATAAAACAATTATCGTTAATAATGTTCACATTAAAGAAGAACCAAAAACCTCTGACGATGACGATAGGATGTCCCTGCCCTTCCATCCGAATGATCGTCAAGTCATTAATAATCACGAACGAGATTCTCGCAAAAAGTCGCACAAGAAAAAGCAAAAACGGCAGAAAAATTTAATTTCAAATGACGAGGTTGGAAAGCTCCAAATTAATGATGCTTTTGACTATAAGAGCAATAATATCAAAACAGAGCCTGGCACCAACTTCACTGCAAATCATTTGAACGAGGAAACCTCTCCGAATTCACTACTAAATTACAATCTTTCTACGAACTTGTCTGCTGAAAGTGAAGAGAGATTACGGCAGGAAAAGAAATCCAAGAGTAAAAAAGACAAGAAACGTGATAGGAATTCGGATAGTAGTAAGGTTAAAGCCAGGAGAAAGAGATTAAATCGACAAGAACCAAGAGATAGTAACCAACGTATGGAGGACATCTTTGGACCTCTATCCGATGATTTGGACGAGCCAACACCTAATAATTTCTTCAATAATCTCTCAGATTCACCTGTAGAAAATCATCATCATCACCACCATCACAGGCACCACCATCATCGCCATCATGGTGATTACCATTCGGACAGCGATGAACTCCGTAGTCCCGTGCATGAGCACGAGCACGTTCGTCGTAAATCCGAGAAGAAACGCAAACATCAGCCACATGAAGAGAACAGCATTGACCTAATTGAGGCTGGTCGAGAAATTGAGGCCAATTTACTAGCTAGTTTGCCCGGTTCGCCCAAATCAACAGGCGCTACTTGTTTGACCGCTGAATCGACCAATGAACACGATGTATTTCGATTTACGGATGACAACGACAGCGTCGAGCCTTCGCCTCCCGTTGATGCTCCCGAGAAGCTCAAAGAGAAAAAGAAGAAACGCAAAAAGTCAAAGGAGGAGCGCGTACGCAAAGATTCTCATCACCATCATCACCACCACCATCATCATCACGAGAAATCAAGTGGTGGCTTGCCGAATCTTGGCTCGGATCACTCGCCTCCAACACCAAGATCAAGTAGTCCACTTCTTTCAACCGACGTCAAGCCAATCTCGCCGAAAGACAGCATGCCAAGTCCGATATCAAAGGACATTACAACTTCAGCGTCTGAAGCAGTCACATCGGCTGATCCTGACACTGTTGCTGTTGGCATGGATTCGCAGTCGGAAAAGAAGAAGGACAAGTTCATTCCTGGTTTTGGTCTCGACATCGACGAGAGTATACACGAAAATGCAGTCAAGAGCATATCAGAACCTGACGAGCGCGATACCAGCCTTCAATCAATCAACAGCCGAGAAGAGCAGGAAGGCCCTGAAGAGATAACGCCACCAGTACCGAGCGAAGACAAGCCCAGAGTGGTCATTTCTCAGGAAGAGACCGAAGACGCAGTCGCAGCCCTTCTTGAAGAAACATTCGGAGAGCCCGAAGATTACTCTTACGAGGGCGGGGAGGAGGACGAAGAGCCTGCGGCAGAAAGTAGCACAACACCAGTGCAGCATACGCCGCCTCCGGAAGATGTCGAGGAAACGCAACAGGCAGTCGAGAGCCTTAAAGTGTCGGCCACGGAAACCGAGGCTGAGGCTGATCTCAAACCTGACACGCCTCAGAGCGAGCATGACCTTCAGATTGACACCGACACTGAAGAAGACGCTAGCTACGAAAATTTCGACATGAGCCAGCCTCCAAAAACTCCAGACATTCCAAACTTCTACAAGTCGTCACCACCGCAGCAACTCAAGTCGACGTCGTCTTCTGCACCAGCAGCGGCAACAGTAGCAGCAGCAACGGTCTCAATGACAGCGGAGCCATCCCCTCCAACTGGGCCTGCGGTAGCAGCGGTGTCTTCGGTAACGGTAACAGATGTGCCCTCGCCACCACCGACGGCTCCTACGGTGCCAGAGGCCACGGTCAAAACACCAGAGAGTTTGGAATTACCTGTAGAGAGTTCGGCAACTCCCAGGTCAGTGACATCCCCACTCGCGAAGCCACCTCCAAGCCCGGCAAATTCTGTGATCGCTCACTCTTGGGGTATTGGCGAACAGAAAATGCGGGATTTATCGAAGACTCCGCAAGTAGATGCTCTTGAGCAGGTCAGAGTTGCAGAGTTGGAGAGTAACGAAGCTCAAGCGCACAGATTGCCCACGACACCAATTCAACCGATTCCTTCCCCACAAATTCAACATCACAAACAACAACAACAACAACCATGTCGTGTTAGCATCTCAGAATCTAGCCATGCACCGTCGCTTAGTGAAGCCAATAAAATCACCGCAGCCGTATCGCAGCAGCCTCTGTATCAGAGGCTTCCGGTATCACCTCAGAGTCAAATGTTGCCGACGAGACAATTATCGTCTAGAATGATGAATCCGAGCACGACTACGGTTGTCTCTTCGGTGGTGTCGACAAATCCATCGGTTGCATCTCTAGTCACTTCAAGACCAAGTCCATTTGTGGCGAGTCAGCCGTTACCACGGCACGCTCAGCAGCCACTTTCGCCAAACGGCCAATGGAACCGAAATTCATCTCAGACAAGTCCTCTCGTGGCGTGCGCACCCAAATCCTTGGTCACGACCACCAATGTCAGAATACCAGTAAGCGTTCCCATCTCGGCCCATCGACCAGAGCTTCAGCTCCAACATATCTACTCGACGGCGGCCAGCACGCAGCAGCAACAACAACAACAACAACAACAACATCAGCAGCAACAACAACCAGTTATTCAACATGCTCCAGGCATGAGAGCTGCCGCACCAAATTATCCGCGGGGTGGCTTGCCACCTTTGTCTCTCAATATTTCAACTTCAAGGCCGTACTTGCCAACGGTACCCCCGCAGCAACTTCAACAGCAACACCAACATCAGCATCAACAATTGCCTAAGCAGCCTAAGAGCTCGGTAGATCAGAATCAAATGTCAGGAAAATCGGTTATCGAAACATTAATACCTGCCAATCCAAGCGAGCCTAAACAGAGACTTGACGAACCACTAAAACTTCCAAGTGGTGCTATGGTAGCAGCCGAATCTGGTAACAAGGTCTCGACCTCGCCCAAAGTACCATCTCCAAATCAGCCGCCTACTTACATTCCAGAAACAGCGAAGGTTGAAATAAGCTCGGGCGCATCTTGCCAAGTTTTTGGAAAAACCGAAATTGCTTCGTCGTTGCCGTCCAACCGGCAAAAACAGGAGCTGAGCAGTATGCAGCTTCTTACGAATCACTTGGTTGCACCGTCTCCGCCACCAACGACACTTTCTACGTCGCTATTGCCGCAGTCTTCCACGCCCAGCCCTGTTATTGTTGCTCACGGCCAGCCTCACTTCATGCACGCGTCTCTTCTTCATCCGCTTGCTAAATCTTCGGTCTCGTCGATCCACCAGCCTTTTACAAAAGGTCTCGTGACTATGGCTTCTTCACAAGCACCGATCGTTTCAACAATGTCATCTCAGACGATTTCATCGGTGAGCCAAACTTATGGATGCAAAACAAATACTGTCGACACTTCGCGCTACATTCCAGAGAAAATGCCAGCGCAAACGGTTGAAGAGGCAAAAGATCGCCAAGATCCTATTACATCGATGCCACTTACGCCTGCAGGCAACAAGCTGGCTCAAGATACTGGCTTTAAGAAAGAGACTGATGTGTCTGATTCGATCGGTGATAAATCTCGAATCAAGTGCGATAAGCTTCAGGAGCAGACGGATGTGCTGAAAAAAGAACACGAGATATTATCCAGCGTCGAAAATGTTAAGATCAAATTGGAAGATGAAAAAGCTCTTAAGCTTGAAACAGCTGCAGTCAAATCCGATTTGGAAGAGCCGTGCAAGACCGAAAACACACTTGTAGAAGTTAAGAAAGAAGTCGATGCCGTTAAAGAGGAAAAAGATGCCGAAATCGAGGCTGAAGCCGAGGAGGAGTCACTTGAGGATCCACTTAAAGAACCGAGCGATCCACTTGCTCTCGAAGGTGCAAAAGAGGATGCAACTGACAGTAAAGAAGACAGCGATTATTGGTCAGCCAAAGAAGTCAACATCGAGAGTGTCATTAAAAAGGTTGACGCATTATGCGACGGTGAGAGCAACGACGTCGACGAGGAAGATCAGCTCGGCGAAAATCGCGGAGATTCGCATCCTCAGGAATCGAGCAAGAGCGAAGGCGATTCGTGGTTCGAATCCGAGGCTATGGATGACGAGAACAAAAAGAATTACTCGAATACCGACGAGCAAGACGAAGGGGTGGACACTTATGAAAACGAGACGATAAAATCGCGTCGTGGAAGAGGAAAAGGAAAGCGAGTCGTGAGTAATCGAGGTGGTGGCGTTACGACAAGACGCGGAGGAAGGAACGCCGCGGCTGCCGCTGCCGCCATGGCTGCAGTCAACTCGCAGCATATGGGAGGAGCACCGGTGCACAAGCGCGGAGGCCCTGGAGGTCGACCAGGCCGCGGCAGTAAGCAGCATTCGGACAGGCATAAGATGCTTACCGACGTTTACGAGTTTCACGACGACAGCGAAGAGGACAACGCAGGCCGTCCAAGACTCATCCTTACCATCAAGTCTCCTGGACCTAACACCACTGGGCCTAACGCTGCCCCGGCTACTCCAGTGGCTGCGGTCAAAGAGGTGCCACCCGAAGAATTTGTTTCCCCTGCGATAAACACCCGGAAATCACGACGACTTGCCGAGAAGGACGGAAGCCGATCGACCATCGACGATGTCATCGAGGACGTTGTGCGCGGTATGGCAAATAAAAACGCTCCAGGCGCTGCACAGTCGATCACTACTCGTAGAAGCACCAGGCAGAGCGGTACTGCTCCGCGCGGCGCTGTTCCGATCAATCAACAGCAACCGCAACAAACATCGCCTCCTTCTCCTCCTCCTCAACAACAACAACCTCAGCAGCAGCAGCAACAGCTATCGACACCGACATTGGCCGAGACGAGAAAGTCGCCAAGAGCCACGAGAAAGACGGCGAGACGTAACTCCGAAAGCACCGATGATGTTACTGACGAGAAGCTGGTTAAAGAATCTTCTGTTGAGCGTCATCTCAAGGATGAATCTGGTGTTCCCTTACCATCGCCGACACAACCGGCACAACCAACTCAGCCAGCGACAACACATTTGGTACAATCAATGCAGCCGACGCAACCAATACAGCCAGCACAAATACCAGCACCAGCCTCGGCACCACATTCAGAAAAGCACGACGAAACTCGTAAAGTATGTTCGCCAGCAACGGAAACTGTTCAAAAGCCTACTTCTTCCCTCGAGCCTACAACGCTTATCGACCCAGTCACTGGCATGCTCATACCGATGCGAGAATCGGAAGAAGGACAATACATACCAGTCTCCTCTGCTTCCGGCGGCCAAGTTATTCAGAACAGCATGAGAACTAATGTCGAAGTTAAAACCAATGTGATAAGTAGCAGTAATGTTGCAGGCACTAACAACAACAATAACCACTCTAGCAACATTCAAGCTGAAATCGCTGCTCGATCGAAAAAGCTGGCTGTCGAAGCCGCTTGCCAAAAGGAAATGACTAAAGCTGAGGTTGAAGTTGAATCTGCGCCGCCAAAACCAGTTCAATGTGTCGTTACCTCGACTCTACCAATACCAACTCCACAAATCCAAAGCAGTGTCATCTCAAAGCCTCAGTCACCGATTATTCAAGCACCTACTACCATTGCTGCGCAGCCAGTTCCTTCAGCATCAGTTAGCATTCCGTCCACAATAATTACGACATCTAGTAGTGTAGTTAGTAGTGAAACACCGTCGATGACTTGTACATCTTCGAAACCGACGAGTCTTAAAGCTCACGTTCTGAACGCAAGTAAACTGGCAAATCAAGTTCAACAGCAGCAGAATCAACAACAACAACATCCTATGCTGGTAACTAAAGCAGCCCTAGTAAACATGCCCAATCCAGTGGTTGTACAAAACTTGGTGAAACAACCAGTTCCAATAACGCAAAATTTACATTTGCATGTTCCACCAAATCAGGTCGTTTCTCCAAATTTAAATCCGCATGTGAAACCGGTATCATCGCAGCCAACAGTTCTTAATGCAATTAATGGAAAGCCACAACAGCAACAACAACAACAACAACTACTACAACAAGGCCAACCAATGTCACCGGTTCTCAGTAATACTGGAGCTCCACCAAATCCAAAACAACATCTTCTTCAAGCGGCAAAACAGCAACAGCAACAACAACAGCAACAAACAGCTACAATAATAAATACTCAACAAAAAATACCTTTGGTTGTGCATCCTGCACAAAGTACGCCGACTCCTACTCAGAGAATTCAAGTAACACCACAACCATCAGCATTGAAAAATATTAATGGCCAAACTCATCCGGTAAATCCAAAAGCACATTTACTGCAAGCTGTTGCGCCATCCATTATAACTGGTACTGTTGCAAGTCCACCAACACAATCGCATCTTCTTGCTTCGCAATCAGTTGTACCTGGTATCACCTGTACAAGAGCAGCTCCTCCAAAACCATCGGTAAATAATTGTATTTTAATATTTTTTATCTGATTTTTTATTTGATTTATGTAAATTTCATCACAATTTATTTTAACTTTTAAATATTCTGTAATCTTAAATGCATACATATATTTTTTTAAATACTTTTAAGTAAAAATAATAAAATAATTATTCAATTTTATTTAAATTTATTTGTATGTTTTAGGGACCTGGAGCTATAGAAGCACCTAAAGTCGAAGTATCTATGTCTGGTTGTATTATGGTCCCAGCGCCCAGCCCACAAAGCAGAGTTGTTGCTTTATCTGCTTATGAAGCTTCATTGGTAAGAATACAATGTATATTTTCTTTTCTGTTAAAAGTAAACATGCTTTGCTTAATAATACCAATTCATGATATCAATTAATCTTTTCATTCACAAATATTGCTAAAAAATGCTTACACTTATTTAATTCATTTAAGTATCAATTAAAATTTGGCATGATTTTTGTTAGCATGGACCTGTTGGTGCAACTCCATCCCCAGGGGCTCAATATGGACTTGTTGCCTCGCATCGGCCTCAAAGTCCTCCACTACCTCCACCAGCTCATCATCATATTAATACACCTCAGGTATTAGATGTTACATTTTTGTTTAATTAATTTTGCAAATAGAATTGCATTTGTATCAAAAATATTAATTTTTTTTCGTCAACGTATTTTTAGGCTGACGTCGTAAATCACTATGCCGGTCTTCCTCGTCCTGGTGAAATAGCTGCGCATTACATGCATCCACAAGTCCTGCAATATCAATATCTAAGAGCACAGCAGGAAGCACTGACAGCACCTCGAATTCCATTCCACGTAGCGGCGGGCACTCGTTCACCCCTCCTGGGGCTTGAGCCCAAGCTGGAGCCCCAGCAGCTGGAAGATACCCAGAGCCCGCCGCTAGAACTGCGTCGAGAACGCAGAACACCTCAGGACCGAATGACGGACAGTCCACAAATAGCTCAGGTGTATATGATGGGTCACGGAGCTCCGGGGCGCCTGCCAGCCCAATATGTCGGTGTGCCCGCGGGTACTGTGCAGCGCGGCTATGGGCCGTATGAACCTCCGGCAGCACCGCCACCCGCTCACCTGCGCTCACCGTATCCTCTGGCCGCAAGCGAGGCTCCGAGTGCTGACCGTGCACTAACACCCGACCGGCATCGTAAGCAGCTGGTCACTAGCACGCCTCCTCATGTTTCGCCACAGCCCGACTCGCTGCTCATGTTGCTGCAGCGCTATCCTGTCATGTGGCAAGGCTTGTTGGCACTCAAAAACGATCAGGCCGCCGTGCAGATGCACTTTGTGTTCGGCAACCCCAGCGTCGCCAGGGATAGTTTGCCCTGCAACAGTGACGGCTCAACACCACCCCTCAGGATTGCCCAGAGGATGAGGCTTGAACCAACGCAGGTCGAAGGTGTCGCGAGAAAGATGCAGGTAAGCTTTTTTTTGCGCAAGAAAGCTCTCTATATAGTTTTGTCGGTTGTGTTCAATAACATCGGTCAATGATGTGCCAATATAAAATATCATCTTGTTTCTTTTACAGATTGACAATGAACATTGCATGCTTTTGGCTCTTCCCTGCGGACGCGATCACATGGATGTTTTGCAACAGAGTAAAAATTTACAAAATGGCTTTATACAATACTTGCATGATAAACAAGCTGCGGGAATCGTCAATATTGCAGCACCAGGCTCTCAGCAGGTTTGTTAAATTCTGTTTTTTATTCGATTTTTTTCAATCAATGTTTTTGTTTTCTACATTTTTATTCTTAACTAATATTAAATTATCTGAATTAACAATAATAATAAATATTTTGTTTTGTTTTTTTTATTTCAGCCTGCCTTTGTAGTGCACATATTTCCATCATGCGATTTTGCTAACGAAAACCTGGCTCGTATTGCTCCTGATCTATTGCACAGAGTTGCCGAAATTGCTCATTTGGTCATCGTCATCGCCACCGTTTGAAATCTTAGCTACAACATATGCGACTAGAATTTAATTTGATTGTTATCTTGAGTGAGCAATCATCAGTACACGTATCAGACGATTATAACATTTCGATAGATTACTTTACACATAAGAATCGTTCCATCAAATTCGCACGAGTGACAATCAAAAGAAAATAAAGAATAAAAAAAAAAAATAAATAAGAAAGAAAAACATTAAACAAAAAAGAGCAGTAAGACAAAAGCACCGATGTAATGATTAAAAGTACGTTGGAGGCCTAAGACAATGTCGGAGATGCGAAACGAGTGAAGGAGTTAGCGAAGTACGAGTATTTCGCGTGCCCCTTCTCGACGGCTTTCTGCTCGAAATGCAAAATCGAACTTTGACAACGTTTGTGGGAGTGACCGACGTTACTCTTGGTCCCTCTGACAAGCGGGTCAGGCGCAACTCCACACTTCAGAATTAAATATCTCGTGCCCGCGTTATACTTCTATACTGTGAGTAAATCATATGTATATTAAGCAAGTATAATCGAACAATAATCCCGAATATAGACGTAATTATACGACGTATACATATATACATACATACACATAGGAAAAAAAATATATCTATACATAGTTCTTTTAACGAAAATGTCGAGAATCGTGAAAAAAAAAAACTGGACATACCAGCTAAAAACATTCGTTTTGCGGTAAAATAGTGTAACTACACGTTCCCTGTCCCTAAACACGAAGTATCTTGTAAGTTTTAGGCGTTATGTAGGATTAAAAAAGTGAACACTTTATAAATTTAAGAGCCACGGAAGGCATAACTACTGTGATTTTAATTATTTAACGATATTCTATCTACATAAAAAAGAAAATAAAAAAACGACCGCAATTGTTGTGAGCGGTCTGAGCGCGCGTTATGTGATGTGTTATTGTATAATATTGATCTATATAAATACCTATGTATTATATTATTGTAAAACACTAGATTTTGCTGCCGATATTGTCGATGATGATACCGCCGCCTCTCCGAATTTAGTATAAAAACTATCGAATGATGATAATATGCAGATTTAAAAAAAAAAATAATAATAATAAAACGTATGTTGCGTTAAACTTCTAGGGAAAAGTTGACGAATGAAGAAAAATAAACATTATAAACTACTACTTCCTAACTAGTGTTTATCCCTAGTGTATTATAAATTTTCATTTAGAAAGATGTAACATATTACGGTAAAAAGAGTAAATAATATTGCGTAGGCGCGTATCTATGTATAATATCATTATTAATATTAAAAATTTATTATTAATATTATTACTATGATTTTTATTATTATCATTATTACTTCCAGCATCATTTTTTTGCAAAGTAAATAAATGATTATTATTACATTTATAATTATTATTATTACTATAAATGCGATGATTACTTGAATTAGTCATCAAATCGTAAATATATAATTATTATTTCTATTCTTATTCTTATTTATTATTATTATTATTATTATTATTATTATTATTATTATTATTATTATTATTATTATTATGCTACGCTATACTTCTATCTACTCTACTATTGCAACTACTTCTATCTACTCTACTACACTGTACTATTGCTATTACTATGGATATAAGTATTGAGAACGATTAAAGATGTTATTGATTTAATAATTCAAAGAGGAGAAGAGAAGAAAGAAAGAAATAAAAGTAAAAAGATGATGAATTTATTACACGACAAACTAGTTAGTTAACGTACGAATGCACGATACATAGAGAAGAAAAAATAGTAATGATTATATAGCGAAATGGGCGCTCAAACCAATGTCATACACATGAATAACACAAACACACACGGTTACAGCAATCTCGGTGATTTGTGTGTATGATCGATCTCATTGACCGTTGAACGTTCGCAACCCCCCACCCCCCACCTCCGTATAACAAAAAAAAAAAAAAAATCATACGTGAATATAGAGTAAAATACATCCCCTTCCATTCTGTCCTCTTATAAGTTTAACGGAATGTGCGAAAAAAAAGCGAATATAAATAAATAAATATATATAGAAATCCTACTGGAAGCAGCTGCATTGAATGTCGTCTCCTCGGCCAGCGAGCAAAATTTTATATATTTCTGCTTGCCAAACCAAAACATGACTACTCAACCAATGCATTTAATAAATAAATAAATAAATAAAAAAAAGAAAACAAATAAATAATATAGTTGTCGCGAAAAAGAAAAAGAAAAAAAGAGCACTTTTTACTCGAATATACTTATAAGGGCTAAACTGCCAGGTTCTTTCGTTTTGGTGCTGCTGCTGTTGCTGCTACTGCAATATTAAGCTGCTATAATTATTTACCTCTTGTTGATGGCTTTGCCGTAAAATATTATAAGATATCATATACCCACCTGTACTTGTGTGTATGTGGGTGAGGAAAAGAATAAAGGCAGAAGAGTACACAGTAGCAGACATTAAAATATTGTCATCGCAATAAACCTCAGAGCGTCTCTATATGTTTGCTCCCATCCCGAGGAGACGACGAGCGGATAGTAAAAAAAAAAAAAAAATTTATAGTGCGCGAGTATGTAAAGTTTACGATGATGAAAGAAAAAGAGCAAATGAGATATAATGGCTACAGTAAAATTTTTAGCGAGTTTTATCAAATGAAATGATATATTGTAAAAATAAATGAAAAATAAGACGATTATTTACTTAGGGGTGGACAGACACGTTTATCTTCTCGTCGGTTGCATACAGAGTAAAATTAAATAATGTAACAGATGATGATCATATCGAGTGCGATTATAGCCCGATGATGATACATTATTACGATAATAATTATAGTACAAATATAAATATAATTAAGATTAAAAAAAAAATTAGAATATACCTATTATATTATACAGACTAGAAAACAACGTTGGGCTTTCGTCATATGCTACCTACTTTTCTTACAATTATATACTCAATCACCTCTTTCTTTCTCTTTTTTCACTTTCTTACTTTCATCTCTTTTTTTCATCTTGTCTTCTTTTTTAACGAACTTTAGTGTTACTTGATTTTTTTACTAGGCTGTGATTCGACTATGCGCGGAAATTACAAATTTGCATATTTAATAATGCTGTAATACAAACACTATACTTTGTATGCTCGTGAGGGTCAAATCGTAAATCTGTTGCAGCCGAGGAGAAGCTTTTTCTCGATCGACAATATACCTACGGGTTATGGTTACGTAAAATTAATAATCGGTGAAATAAAAAAGGGTAAGAAAAAAAAAAAGAGGAAAAGAAGGATTACTGTTACGAGAAAAAGTTCAACGTTCGGTATCTGTCCGCGTCAAAAGTCATGGCTTTTTTGTACTATATATAATAAAAAAAAAAAAGAAAAGAATTAAAATAAAACAAAACACTTCTTTTTTACAATTATTAATTTAATCGAGCGACTATTGCGATATATAGTAGCTGCTGTTCTGTCCATCCTTAGAAAAGAAAAGAAAAAAAAGATATAAAATGAGAGTATAAAAATATAGACTAAATATTATAATATACTCTCTTAATATATAATAAAAGAAGAAAATATGATAAATTTGTGCGCTAGAGCAAAAACGCGATACTCGTAAAAAGAAAAATAATAAATATAAATAAATAAATGAAAATTCGTATGCGTGTGTACAGTGTAAAAGATATATAATGAGTTGTGCATATGTACAGAATAGAACTATAAGAACGAATACGATTATATAAACTCGATAGAGAGTGAGAGTGAGTAAAAAAAAAATACGTAGAATTCGAGATTGAGTGAATGTGCATGATGATGTGAGAATGGCAAAATAAAAAAAAAAAGAGTATCATTATTTCATCAAGAAAAAAATAAGTGCATGAGTTTAGCATTGCACATACGTTGCCGTTATTACCTTTAAAGTTTTACGGCTCAATTGAATACCCGTGACCTGTAAATTGCGAGGTCAAAGCTCTGGCGACCGAGGACTCCGTTTATTTAATTAATCTCTTAACGAATCATTCGACTATTTTATGATAATTTTCTTTTATATTTATTTTTTGATCAATTAGAATCTAAAAAATTTTATAATTCAATTAAAAAAAAAGCAATGTATGTGCCGATGCTGCTCATTCATTTTGTAATATATCTGTGAATATTATCATTTAGTTTCTTCCTACATTAGGCTAATGATATAAAAAAAAAGTTATGTTAATAAATAAGAAGAATGTACAGATCACTTTTTGTTTTGTGTTTTACTGTAGCTGTATCAATAATTATATGGATATTAATGATAATAATAAGTATGATTAAAAAAATAATAATTGATTTATTACTATAATTTACTTATTTTTCCTTTTGCCTAGTAAAATCTAAAAAATTTTTTTATCGGTTAAAAATATTATCAACATTAATTATCGAATTAAAATTTAAAAAAAAAATCAAAATTTATAAAAAATCACGACAAGGTTTATTAAAAATAGTAAAAAAATTCTGAAGATGCAAATAAAAGGTAGGTATCAGAATCCGGAGTCATCATCAAAACATTCGAATCAGAGTGGCAGCACCGTCGTTCTAGAGCAGCGCGCCAGTCGCTCTTTTCCATTGCTGTTGATGCTGGAAGAGGGGTTCCTTTTTCCTTAACCATGGCGGTGAGTTTCGTTGCTTAAAAACTTTTGTCGCGAATCTTTAATTATCCGGCTAATCGTTTCGATAGATTAATTTGCACTAGCATAAACAAGCAAATAAATACGTCTTTTATAATGTCTCTCGAATATTTTTTACAATTTACAATGTCTGCTCATGATTTTTGTTCGTGTTGTCTTGCTACGTCAGTCATGCTCTCACTTACTCTCGTTTATAACCTTTATTCGGCACAAGAAGCTGGAAGTTGATGTTATTAGTGCATATATGTGATTGGCAATGTTTTTTTCAATTATAGGACGCAGCGAAGAAAGCCCCCGCTAAAGCAGCATCAAAAAAAGTCAAGAAGGAACCAAAGAACGCAGCAAAAAATGTTATGCGAGAAGTGAGGATTCGCAAACTTTGTTTGAATATCTGCGTTGGAGAATCTGGTGATAGACTGACACGTGCCGCCAAGGTATAATTACTCCACTATTTATTGTAATTTTGTTAAAACTTCATTGTTTAATTATCATTTTTGCATAAATCTCTGTCATTTGTTTAAAGGTGTTGGAACAGCTTACTGGTCAACAGCCAGTATTCTCCAAAGCAAGATACACTGTGCGATCTTTTGGTATCAGAAGGAATGAAAAGATTGCTGTCCACTGCACAGTCCGAGGAGCAAAAGCTGAAGAAATTTTAGAAAGAGGTTTAAAAGTAAGTTTTTCTGATCTTTCTTACGATTATTTTTTTGCACATTCTTTATTTTTTTTTATGTGTATTTGCATGTTTTATTACTGTTCAATATACAATTTATAATAATATGCTTATTTTCAATTAAATAGGTCCGTGAATACGAATTGCGCAGAGAAAATTTCTCTGGCACTGGCAATTTTGGATTTGGAATTCAGGAACACATTGATTTGGGAATCAAATATGATCCTAGCATAGGTATCTACGGTCTTGATTTCTATGTTGTCCTTGGTCGTCCAGGTAAAGAATTATTTATTTTGCTATTATCTGATTTTGCACATTCAGTATTTGATGTTGATATTTTTAGCAATATCAATAACTATTTTTTATAATGTGCTATATTATCAGCTTCTTATTTGCAACCCATGCCCACTTACTATACTGGATGTGTTACTTGATGGAAGCCACAATTTATAATACAAAAAAAAAAATTTTTATTCAAGAAATTCGTGAAATTTAATAATTGTTTATAAAAATAGTATCTCTATTTATAAATTTTATTTTTATCAAATCATTTCTAATCTTATATAAATTTATTAGTCTATAGATATTCCATTATTTTTACATTCTTTCAATTAATTTGTGTTTTTGAAAACATATTTTAAATTATAAATAATTATATTAACAAAAAAATTTTGTCACTCTTTATTTTAGGATTCAATGTTGCTCACAGGAGGAGGAAAACCGGTAAAGTTGGTTTCCAACATAGGTTAACGAAAGAAGATGCAATGAAATGGTTCCAACAAAAGTATGATGGTATTATTTTACCGGGTAAAAAGTAATTACATAATTTATGTATTTTACAAAAAAATTATATTAATAAAAATACAAAAAAAATTTAAGTTCTTAATTATTTATTTATTAATTATTATCTACTTAAAAAAGCTATAATTTTAATCATATTGAGTAATAATCATTAAATAATTCTATTACCCTCTTTTAAAGTTTACTACCATGATCGATTTACTTATTTTTTTTGCTTAAAACATGTGCTTTTAGTTATAAATGTAAAAATTATTTTTTTAAATTGTTTTAATTTTTAGAAATATAATTTATTATGTACTATTATGTGAATTTGGCGGAAAAACTTCAATAATTTTTATGCTTTCAATAACTAGTAATGAGTTTAAAATTGGTCTGTGGTTGTCAATTAAAAAATATTACTAATAGTATACTTGAAACACAATTTGCTAAAAATTGAAACTATAAATGAGTCAAACTGATCATTCCTTGGTTGCTGCTATTTTGTGTAGACAAAATGATTAATATTGCCACGAAATAACTTAATTAAAAAGTGTTAAACCTTAAATTTTTAACTGGTGTTTATTTAATTAAACAAAATAAAATATCAGTACATAAAAGTGCTATTATAACGATTGATGTCCTATCAAAATCTTCATATTTTGTAGTGCTCTTACAAAGACTTACAACTTCATAAGCCCTTACAAAAATTATCTTAACTTGGAGTGTTTTATTACTTTTATTTGTTTTACTACAAATAAAGTGCGTTTGATAAGTGCATTACAAAATGTCTTTAAGGAAGATATTAATATATATATATATATATATATATATATATATATATATATATATATCTATATATATATATATAC
>JAPYZE010001259.1:0-24383 GCA_030522805.1 Leptomastidea abnormis | reverse complement strand
TATATATATATATATATCTTACTTTCTTTCTCTCGCTCGATGCGTGTGTAAGCCGACTTTGCAGAGCCACGGTGGTGCGAATCAAGCACATAATAATGATACCTTACCGGTGATCTTAAACCGGTGGTCTTAGGAACAATTTTTAAGAAATAAAAAGTGTATACTGGTAATTTTTGCGTTATCTTTAACATTATTTCTCAGTTTTTTCAACACTACCGAGCACGATCGCTAATTGATTAGTCTCGGTAAATTTTTGCTAATTTGCAACTGTGACGCTGCAAATGAATGCTTTTGGTGAGCAGCGAATCTACATGCTACACAAGTGTTTTAAAAATACTCTTACTTCGCCACACAAACTGAGAAAACAAGAACTTGCGTTTCGATTACTCCGGACTTGCATAAGCAGAGTCGCGTAAGTTCCAGCTATTCCACTTCCAGCTACCGACTGTAGCTATATATATCTTTATGGATGAGACAGGCACAAAACTAGCTTGTTTCAATCCATCGATTTTTTAATCCAAGTACCGACAAAGAGTTCATCAACGACGAGGAACAAGGAAAAAAAGACACCCGATTTCGATTGCTCGCTAGTAACTGTGTTAGTTACTGTATTTATTTATTTCCTTTATTTTAGATATACTTATGCAATAAGAAAAAGCCGGCTCTACTGCGTGAACACTATAGATATTTATGTTCCGATCACATTATTGGCAAGCAATCACATATTACTGCTTGCGTTCTTTTTTCATCTATTAGATTTATCCTCGTTGATAAACTCGATGCTCAAACCGTTATATAATTCAATGCTACGGTTCTTTGAGCGACTTGCTTCTAGCTGGAAAGCTACGATGCGCAACATAGCTACTGCCTGTGGTCTGTTAGGCTATTAATCATAATAAGAGGGCCAGAGGGCGTTGAAACGTTTTAACACTCACCATAACATTGCGGCCAAAAAAATATAAAATTCAAGTTATTCAACATTTGAGTTTTCAGCACGGATAGCAGTCAAGTTGGCACTTGACAAAAAAAAATCCAATATAGAGTTTTTTCAAGGCGTAAATACGATTAAATGAGATATATTCAAGTCGTTTTTCGACTCGATAATTCATTATTTTTACCCAATCTCCCCCCCCCCCTCCCCCGCTGAATATTATAAATATTATTTTGTTAAATTAATCGTATTATTACGTGCAACACACCCTTTGTAATCGCGAATTATAAAACTATTAGCCAATTCTGAGCACTCTGGGTTCTTAATTCTGATATACCCGATTACGTATTCAAATTTTATGATTTTTTAAATAAAATCAATCGGGTATTTTTAAAAATAGATCATTTTTATTTTTTATCATTTTTTCAAATTGTATTTTTTTAAACCACGTGTTGCACAGAATTAAACTACGAAAGCACGTAATGGTCAATACTTGAAGAGTGGCACACAAGCATCGCATAATAAATTTTTTATTGTAAATTTTTAATTTTTTTTCTTGCATTAACAAGTTGCACTTTTTATTATTAGCTTTTGATATTACGAAAGCACTGCCTGATGAATTTGTTTGCGTAGATTCCTTTGCATTGATATTGTGTTTTTAATTTTTTACTGTTATGCTATACTACCATGACTAGATGTTTAGATGTTAAATTTGACAATGTTAAAATAGTTGTAATAAGCAATTTTTCAGTGTCGATTTTTTTTACTCGCTTGTAACGCCTTTAAATAAATATAAGATCCATACGAAGAAGCCAAATTAGTTAAAACGCAAACGCACCGCAAGAGAGTCGTAAAATTGCACAGAGTTGTATAGCACGTGTGGAGAAAAAGTTAGCTCAATAAGTTAGAAGCAGGTAGATAATTATATAACTGCTGCTTGTGCTGGATCAAGGGGAGAGCTGCATCAAACGGCAGACATTTCTTGCGGGTCTTTTGGGCAGCGGAGAACGAGAGAAGCTACAGCGTCGACTCTATGCGCGCCCGCGTGTGTGTGTGTGTGTGTGTGTGTTGGTGTTAGTGTGTTTTGTGAACTCGATGATTTCTAGGTCTCCCTCCTGGCCGGTCTGGGCTCCGCGGCTGCCAAACCTTTCCGGACAGGGTGTCGCTGCTTACGTAAACGGAATTAGCGAGAGCAGCGGAGCCGGACCAGCTGCTGAAGCAGTAATAGCAACGTCAGTATCATTATCATCAAGACCATCAGGGACTGAAGTAGCACCGGCGGCAGTGGTGGCGGTGACAGCAACCGGTCCCTCGCGCCCCGAATCGGCGCTTATGGCTACTGGTGGCCAACAGCCGTTGCCCCGGCGACTTACCCTGTCCCCGCCCTCACCTCTCTCCATCGTGCCTCCTCGCTCTCGCTTCGGCTCAGCTGGCCTGGGCAGCACTCCGCGCTCTACGTGCTCCAGCAACTCGAAATTTCTTAGCAGCAGCAGCAGTGTTGTCTTGGACTCGCGCAACGGCTCTGGCTTAGCAGCAGCAGTCGCTGGCGCGTCATCGACAGCACAGTCGTTCCGCGTGCCTAAGCTGCTGCCGCCAGTATCGGACGACAAGTCCATGCCCGCAGTTGGCGGTAGCAGCATCGGCAACAGGGACGAAAACGGGCAGCAGCTGCTGCAGGGCTGGCGAGCCGTATCCAAGACCTGCGACTGTCTTGAGCGCGGTGGCGGCAAGACGAGCCCGGTGCTCAAATTAGCCGAGCAGGCGCGCGCTGTTTCCTCGCCCGATCCTCTGCACCGACCCGAGACCGCTAGGGCCTCCTGCATCGCCGCCACGGGCGTCCCCCAGAACACCAGGTATGTAAAATATATTCATCTCCTCTCTTCATCCTCTTGAGTTCGTTCTCTTTCTCTTTCTCTCTCTCTCTCTCTCTCTCTCTCTCTCTGTTCCTTTATTTTTAGAGGGCGATTCACTATAATAAATACATACTTGATTTATTACGCTTTCGCTCGTCTACTTCTTTTGGTCTCTTGTTTCTCGACGCATATGGTGTTACACAAACAATTGTTGGTGCGGGAAAATCTTGACCGTAATGGTATACCAACAACCAGTATTGACTTTGTGCTTTTCTGCTTGATTCATAGGACAGCTTTCTTGTGTAGCCCTCCCCCCTTCCTTAACCGTTTTATCGAAAGATTATACACTGAGAATTCAATATTATAATTTTTATCATAATTATAGTAAAAATCACTATAATTTATGAGAAAAAAGCAACAGACTTGCATTATATTAACAATTATTACCTAGGTTTATAATTTTTACTTTAACATAGTAAGGTAAAGCACCTATTATGAAACGGTTTTCCGACCTTTTTATTCTACTCGGAATAAAAATTTATCAAAAACATTTACAACATGAACAAATATAGCATTAGAAGCGCTTGGCATTTCTGATTAATATTTAAATTTTTAAATCTTGTTTTATCGCAAAAAAATAATATAACGAAAATTGTTATCTGAGGAATTTTGCATGTTAGCATATTATTTCCCCAAAGGTTATTGGATGCACGCAACTCATGTATACGTATACATCAAACTACCGTATTAGAACTCAAGAAAGCGACTCAAGACTGCTTGCACTTGCCTGCTTGATTTATTTCTCATCATTCGAGCTTGTTATAGAATTTGATTCAAGATTATATTGCTCACCTATTATCTTCCCACCAGATGTAATGCATTTTTACTCATTAAAACAACAGCATACGAATTTTTACTGCATGACATGATTTATCTCAAGTTAAACAAATAAATTTTGTGCGTGCTATGCAGCGCAAGAAAATCAAGATTAGTAAAATGCCCTTATCTAGTGATAGTCTTAGCATTTCCGTGATAACATTCATTAAAATCGTTACTTTCCCATCGATTAATGCGCGCCAAGTTAGAGTAATCATGATTTCAGGGCCTGAATGCAGTGTATCGATTACATAAAAAAATCTCGTATGTGACTTATGCATTAAATATTACACATAATTATTAAAATAATTTTTACTTATTTTACCTGTCAACTGCAAACGCATCAACCAGCTACCAGCACGGTAAGAAAACATAGATATTTTATAGATTATAAAAATTATTTATAATGTATGCGCAAAACACGAGCGCAATTTTAGACTCTCAGGCATATCTTATTTTAAGCTACGTGCGACAGAAGCAGCATTACATTACATCACATCAATATAACAGCACAATACAAGCAGTACACGGCGCTGCGAGCCCGACTGCACTTATCTGCCATTTATGCAGTTTCGTCAAATGTACTTGGAAATTAATGGAAATTCAAGATATTTTGACATACATGTCAATTAATGACAAATCCTACAAGATAAGGCGTAGATATTCAAGTCGATATAAACGCACCTTGCCTTAACTCTGTGCAGCCGTCCCAGGGAAAAAACAGGTTAAGTGACATTTTTTTCGAAAATGAGTTATTAGTACCAATAGAATCGTTAGATAATTTCACATTTAATTACGTTATTCAAAATTATATTTTGCCATTTAATTTTTAATAACAATGAATTAAATGTTTAAAATCACAAAAATTTGAGTAATAAAGAACCGTAAGTGCACTTAAGATTTTTTTACTAAGTACAATTTATCAAATAAAGACGAAAAGTACAATTTCTAGTCATTCCCGTCGAAAAATCGATTTTTTCTCATCGGTAATGAAGTTGCCATAGCCGATAACCCTTATAATGGTTTTCATATAATTCAATAAAAAAAGTCAATCAGGAATCGATTATTGGCAAAAAGAATCGAAGAATCGATTCTAGAATCGAAATGACAAAAATATAGAAAAATTATTATATGTGAGCGCTCGGTCGTTCACTATCTAAAAAAAAGGTTAATTTTACAGATTTATAGCACTTATCTTTGTTGATTCGATTCTTGACTATCTAGGAATCTACAACTAAAAGAATCGATTAAAGAATCTATTTATTATTTTGCCGAACCTTAATGGTTTTCGTTTTTCAAAAAACTGTATAATTTTTGTTTTACAAGTGCTAAAAGTTTTTGCCCAATTTTCTTGAATTTGATCATAATGCACTTAACATGTTTTTTCCGTGGGACGTCAACGTGGTAGTTGCACTTATTTATTTTACGATTGGGTACATCGTTTGCCCGCAGTTCTGGTGTGACCCTCCGTATCGACTCCGAGCATAATAACTATCTTGGATGCCGGTGTTGGTGTGCTTATGTTCAATTTACTTATCTTAGATTTTTCAAATTCTCTATCTCATTTTTTTTTTCGAGCTTAAACGTGGCCTATGGGAGTTTTTCTTTCGTTTTGAGATACGGTACTTGTAAAACTGATAAAAATGGCACAAGGTATGGTATTGTCAGCTGATATTATGTCTATTGAAGTATGTGTACGTATATTTGTTAAGGAATAATAATAGTATTTTTAAATTTAATAGGCGAACTAATACTTTTATTCGTAATAATTTAATAATAATAATAATAATAATAATAATAGTAATAGTAACATTTTTTTTTCAAACTTCCACTGTATTTGATATTATACCTAAAAAATTCGATAATTTAGCTATAGGCTATCGTTATATTAAAAATCAATAGCCTTGCATAATAAGCAAGTAAAATTGCTATCGCGTAGAATCACAAGCATGTACCTAATATTTTTTGTCTTGACTTGAAATTACTCAATGTGTGCTTTTCCAATCTGTCTTGTTTATTCGATTGATTCTTTGCCAGCAACGTTCTGTGATAAATATTTGCGAAACACTGACATTTATTTATCTTAGCTTTTTCTAGGAAATATTGCCTTATAAATGTTAATGATTACATGGAAATGCATCAAGTGAAATTCAATTTTAACAGGTTTTCTTTTAAACATCCTTAAAAAGCTATGAAATAAGACGTAAGCTCTCGCGTCGGGACAAGAACATTTTACAGGATTTTAGAGGCAAAATAATTTTATTTCAAATTTAGAGACAATTGCCATTTCAGATAAAAAAATTTTACTACGATTTTAATTATAACTATTACTATATTTCGACGATTTTTTTATTACCAATGATTGAAATGTAATTTTAAAAAGATTTCAACCAATGGTAATAAAAAATTGTTAAAATCGTAGAAAAAAATATTTGAAATATCATTGGAATAAAACTCATTTGCCTCGAATCTGAAATGATACTTACTTGTTTTTAAAGTGAAAATGCAAATCTTTTGACTTGAAAATTCTGTGGAATGGTCTTACTTCTGGCAATCAACAGCGAAATCGCAACGTCAAGAATCTGCCATGTTAATTGCTAATTGTCCCGGCGATTTACGCAGTCAAGAAATCAAGTCTAAAAATAACAATTAGCTGTGAGAGCTGCCAACTCCTCCTTAATCTTTCAAAAAATTGCTTAGATTGGAGGTGTGGGAGAGGGAAGGGGGGAACTTCTATTCGATTGTGGGTATAGTGGCAGAGATGAAAGGAAAAGCAAACGCGCGAGTGTATGTGTATTACGTGTGTGTGCAGCGTACGCGCGTGTTCATACTTATACATAAGTAACTATAAGAGAGAAAGAAAGTGAAGGGGTTATTTGTTGACTGAGTTGCAGGGGCATCGGCGCAGGTGGTCACCGCAAGCTGCTTGACGGTGCGGGTGGTAAGCTCGCAACCGTCACCACCAGTCCAGATTCCGAGGAGTCCTCATTAGCCGTGCTCGAACTACATTCGGCAACTCAACATCGTAACAGCATTTCCCCACCGTCAGTCTCTTACTTAATTTTTTATTGGATTGTCTGTCTTGATTATTTTATTTTCTTCTTCTTCTTCTTACAATCGCCTATCAACTCGCCACAGCTTATACATGTGGTATTTTCGCGAGTCTTCACATTTTTTCAATAATGCACGTCTTTTTTTATTTATACATTTATTTTTTATTTCATCCGTTAGGCCAAAATTTTTATAAAATTTGACCGATGTTTTAAGCTAAAATGGTTCTTTGCGAAATCTCTACATTATTACAAATGCTCTTTGTATTTTTTACTTTTTTGTATATTATACTTACAACCTATTTGCCTGATTTTATATAAATTTGCATATCATATAAACGGCGTCATGTCATTTTAATTTTTACAGGTTCAAGTTTACCTTTGACTGCATGAAATGAATATTCATAAATACTTGAAAAAAAATGTATATTAATTTAATTTTTTTTCTGTATTTATTATGATGCTATAATTTATCGTACAAATTAAATATTCAACTTGTTTCAAACAATGCCTTGTAATAATTGTTCTTGTTATAACATGAAATAAGTACATTTAACGTAACTTATATCGCTTGTCATTTACAAATAATATACAGTATTTTGAAGAAAAGAAAACAGCCTTATTGACCGACTTTCAATCGTATTGTTTTATAAAAATAGTGTGTATAATGCTAATTAATATAAATTCTACCTTCTTGATTATTTTTTTAACAAGTAATTTTTTTTTATTTCTTTTCTTTTATGCAATAAATATATCACAAATTCTTGTTGCCGCAAATGTAAGAAGCAATGGTCAATTAGGATATGAGTATTTTTTGCTGATTCCCGTTGAGACGGTACTCAAGATTAGAGTAAACTTTGTCTTACATTTGGGAACTTATTTTATTTCTTGTCCGAAAGGAAAATGAAAATTAACAAAGTTACAAGGCGACAAAAAGGAAATTGCAGTCCGTATTGACCTAATCTTATCAATATATAAATAATTCGTTTTCAAGACCATAGCTTCGCAATGAAGTCGATAATAAAATTAGCTGCTACTAGCTAAAATTATTATTATTATTACCTTTTGCGCCCTAGTTACGAAAATAACTATTTTTGATACTCCGTGCATAAAGATTGTTTTTACGCATTTTCAGCAAAAAATGCTTATGTAAAACCGAGCTTTATGTGCGTCGTATCAAAAAATATCAAAAGACTTTGTCGCACGATAATCTTTTTGCGAACATTAATCAGTGCGCAAAAGTACTTTTGACTTCACCTTTGACTCGTGTGTAGTGATCACAACTCTTTCGGAAAAGAAAAGACGCCTTTTGTGTCCTTGTTACGAAAATAACTATTCCATTAATCTTAAAAGAAAATTCGTTAAATAATCATGTATTTACAAGAAGAGTATAACGTTTTCGAGTTATATATCTGTGGTGGTTCAGCCAAGCGCGACGTTGCCGCCTCGCCGCCGCAAGCAAATCATAACTTCCCGAGAGGGCTTTAATTCGCGCAGTCAAACCCTGCCTCACCTTACTCTTCCGTCCCTCCAACTCTGGCGGGAAAAAGGAAGGGGGAGGCCGGTCTCGGGCTCGCGCGCCGGGGCGTGTCTCGCTCTCTCGTCGCCCAACTGTCCGACACAGTTCGGTCGCATTCTCGACGATTCGGCTCTCGCGCATACAGAGACGACCCTCTCCGCGCGCATCTCTTTAATGAACTTTGGAAGTAAAGAGTGTTGTTGAATTTTGGTGTTGTAAAAGGAGTGTAATATACGAGTTTTGTTTGGTACTCAGCGTCTTATGATTTATCGACCTAGTCTCCTTCCAATCCTGCTCTCGTACGAACTCTACTACTCCTTTATAACTTGTTTACTCTTCTGACCAATAAACTTGAATAATAAAAATGCTTGCTTGCACGATGTGGTTTGAATTTTTTTTTATTGCTTTGATTAATAAACTTGCAAATGTTAGTGCTTGCTCTTCTCAGTCTTCTGAAGCTCCGCACACTCGTGTTTTCCCATCAATATAACGTTAATTTGCTAATTTTTTTAACATCGTCGCTTTTTGTAGTAAATCAAGTTAAGCGCAGCAGTATTTAAAATTACTACCGGCATTACCATCCACCATATCATCATCATAATCATCATCATTATTATGACGCTCGTATCACATTGTGTTTCGTCCCAGCGGTGCATGTCACGCTCGCAGTTCGCACACGTAACGTGCTTGACGCATTTATTTCTGCGTAGCGCTGCTGCTCGCTTCTTATAACCGCGAAAGATTTGACTAGTGTGATACACTTAACTATGGAGTTTTGATGCAGCTGTAATAAGTAATACTTAGCGCTCGTTGCAGGAATACATCGGGAGGCTCGGGACTAAGCGAGACCGGCTCGCTCGACCGCGCGAAAGCGGCTCTCGAGCGCCGGAAGAAGGTGAACGAGGATAACGCGGTCAATCCGGCTCTCTGCAGAGTTGAAGTCACCAGGCCGAATCCCGACTCCCTGATCGACGAGCTCATCAAGGCAACCAACCTCGAGCAATCCGTGCTCGAGAGCTCCGAGAGTGAGTATAAAAAGACCTCCGCCATCCGTCGATCCGTCCCTTCCATTTTCATCTCCTTACTCCTCCTATCTTATCGACGCGTGCAATTGTCAACTAAATGCCTCTACGAAGAATTAAGCTACGAGAGGTTGAAAAGACACACACACACATACACACACACACACACACACACACACACACACTCACTCACGAATAAGTATTACGAATATAAAAGCAACGTTTGTATCTCGAGCGAGGAGGATCTCTTGCTGACGAGTGATCGAGTACCTAGCGATTTCAAGTCCAACCATCACACCACTTGTCTAATAATAAGTCCCACTTTACGCGCAAGTTGTGAAAACTACCATTAATATTCAAATGACATTTAGTAAGTGTACATACATATAAAAGAATGCACAAGAATGTATTTTAATTTTACGTGTAAAATTTCACTAATTAAACTGCTGGAAAGGAAAAGGGCCCACATAGCCTGTATATTGGCAAATGGCTTATAGGCCCTTTTCGTTGCGGCCATTCAATTAGACACAAGATACGTGTATTTTCTATATGGAAATCATGTAGAAAAGGAATTTGATTGACTGTTATAAAGCTAGTTTTTCTAGATTCTTGAAATGAATAAAATGATAGTCCAGTTAATATAACTGATAAGGAGAAGGTCAACCTTGCGGGAGATGGATTTTAAAATGCCTTGCAGGATAGTTTTCTTATGATAAAAGAAGACTAGTCATAAAACCTTTTTCTGGATCTACAGGCTAATATATATTTATTAGGTTTATCTCGAGCAAGATAAATCAGAAAGAATATATACTAGCCTTTAGGTCGGGAAGCAAGGCCTATAAGAATAATTTTCGCATTTTTTTTATCATCAGAAAACTTCCCTCCAAAGCATTTTGAAATTCATCTCCTGCAAGGTTGAACCTTTCCTTGTGATTATAAAAAATACGCTTCTAGAATTGATTTATTTTTATATTTCCACAAAATAAAACTTTAATCAATTCAAGATAAATTGAAAGCAAGAAAATTAATATATCTTGTTAATTTGAAATTAAACATGAAATGTTAAGAATGATTATTTTTAAAATTTTAATATGTACCCAAATGCAAGTTAAAGGTTATCAACATTAAAAGTTATTCAAATTAAAGAATATCGCGAGAAATAAGGACATAAAAGACAGCTCTTTTCGCAACAAAGATTTTACTTTTCTTTCATTTTTTTTTCTTTTTTCCTTTATGCCTAATCAATTGAAACTTTACCCAAAGCTAATGTAAATGCAAGATAACTTTAAAACTGCGCGTATAGGTAAATGTAGGTATGTACATATCTAATATCGGATTCCTTGACATGATCGACATAGGAATACAGTTGATTTTTTGGCATCTTAAAAATATTTTTGAGTAAAACTCTTGATGATATACATATATAACTTAATACTCATCGTAAAAATACTCACTAATCAACACAAGCGCGCGCCCTTGATTGCAGCTACCGGCTTACAACTCTTCATCGCAAAGGACGGCACGACAGCGCTGGGCTCCCATGAAGTCAAGTCGCAGATGTCCGCAGGCGTGTTTAAGCAGGTTGTCATGGAGGAGAACAGCAGCGGTAGTAGCAGGTAACAGGAAGCGCAGCAGCAGCAGCAGCAGCAGTCGGAGGCTGACAGCCGGCAAAGTGGTGCGGTGGGCAACGGTAGCCCAGGGCGCTCTTCGCCCGCTGCTGCCGCCGCCTCCTCCTGCCCGAGTTGAGTCCGAGATGGCTCGCTCGTGCGGACGAAGATGTCGATCGTCTATGTAGTACGGATTGTAGCAGACCTCTCGCAGTTGCTTGCCAAGCACTCGCGCTCGCAGCCGACGTTATAATGGGTGGTAATACCACCCTACTGTCCTGTTGTCGTTAAAGATCACCGATGGCATAAGTAATATATTTTAGCTCGTGTCTCTGTGCGAAGTGGATCGAAGAGCAAGCGTCAATTGACATCTGCAGCTCTATATAGTGCGTTTGCTGTGCTCTTACAAGGGAACTCGGCACTCTTGTTTTTTTCCTTTTCTTTCGTTTTTTTTTTCTTTTTCTTTCACATATATACATGCAGCACAGTTTATAGTACTTGAATGACGCTCTTTTCTTGAAATATCCGACTGATCAATCAATAATAATGGTCTTGCAATTTCTGATAGGTTCTCGTTTCAAATTTCTTCCTATCACTTGAAGACTAGTTTTTTCGAGAGGAATTTTTATAAAGAGTGATTAATTGGAGATACGAAGTTGGTTGGTTAGATTATGAATTGTCTTGACGTCACAACACCTGAGGTAAAACATATAATAATACCCTTTTCTTCAAATTAAATGAAAATTCAATAACACTTCATAAGCGCCTGTACAAATTTGCCTCGTATTGGGTTTTAAGACGGTCGCAGACGTCACATCACGACCAACTAGTTTTCTCCAATTTTTTAAATCTTTTTTTTTTTTTACCAAACGGTGACTCATACTATTGACGTAAAGCTTATTGCTTAGCAAATTAACGGTTTATCGTTTAAATAAGAAAATTGATAAAAATGATTGATGATAATGATAATAAAAATAATAATAATAAATAAGATAATAATATTAATAGTAATAGTAATAATAGTAATAAAATCAAATACATTCATCAAGATAATACTTTTTATATCTTAAAAATCGACGAATATAATATTTTTTTATCAGCTTCCTTTTGCAAATTGTATTGATTTTTATACAAGACAAGAAGACTCTTTTCAATTATTCTTTTCGTTTAAGGTTAACTATTTTTCTAAAATACATGTAACCATGTATGAATTAAACGTTGTGTCCCAAGACCATTTTTGCTTGTTTTAAGTATAAAATAAAAAAAAAATTAAAGGCTAGGACGGAATTAAAATCTGGCTATAACCAAATTTGTAAAATTTCTATCTCTGCAAGAATAAGAAGCTGATATTAGCACGTAACTGTTTCAACTAGATGCAATTAAGAGATGCAAAGATATATGTAAGATATGACGAAAAGAAAATCTTGTATAATCTCAAACTGTAGGCAAACGGAAAGGTGTTTATAGAAGGTTCTAAGTGAAAGGCCGACGCATACGAAATGTATTACTAGACAAAATATGTAAGCTTTCTTCCGTAAGATTATTTTGTTGCGATGCTTGGTTTAACTGGAGCATTATAGTCAATGTAAATTAAAGTCTAAAGGGAATGTATGCTTGCGTAAAACAAGTAAAATATGTATCATGAAAAAAAAAAAATGAAAAAAAAATTCGCGTGAGAAAAAACAAACGAGAGACCGCACGCTATCTCTTTCGACTGTGAAGAAAACTTTATAAATAAATGTTAACTAACTTTGATTTTAATATTGGTTTTTTATCGACTGGTCTTCTGTTTGTATTTTATTATTTATTTCTGTCAATTTTCTATTCTTTGTAATATAAGCTCTACGTTATAAGCACTGTTCAACTTTTGTTTTTGTTCATTTATTACAGTATTAATTATTTTTTTTATTCGATTTGTCATTCCTTAAAAGTGAAACAAGTGCTTGAGTTACTTATTTTAAATGGCTCTCACTTTCAGCAAAAACAAATGCTCAAACAATATTATTCAACCTAAAAGTTTATTAATCACCGAAATGTCAGATAAGATCACTTGAATTTATGTTTGAGTTATTTAATAGCTTAATTAATAAAAATTGCTAAGAAAATTCTGTTAATAAATAACCTGAAAGTTGAAAAAAAATTTTTAATTTACAGGCATGAGTGGTTAGTGCAAATGAACTTGAAAGATAATGGTTTTTCTTTTCTAATTAAACAAGGTTTTTTAAGTATCTAATGACTTGTATGTATACATGTATTTTGTAAAATATTTTACAAGAGTCGATATTAATATACTATAAGGCCAAAGTGATTACAAGAACATTAACCATGTAATTATTTTCTTACAGTTTTTTATGTTCCTTTACAGTAACTTCCTCAACTTTAATACTGCTTTACAAGGTTTATAAATATATTATAAGAAAATTCATTTTAAAAGAAATTTAATCATTACTCTATAATTATTAAGTGTCTTGTTTTATGATAATTCTTGATTGGTTGATTCAGTCCATGAATATTATTAATAATTTGTAAATATAGCGTAGTTATTGTTATGCAATTAAGTGACTAATCTTGTGTGTGTATATATACATATATATATATATATATATATATATATATATATATCTCCTCCATTATTGATAAATAAATGAAAAGAAATGATAATGTCATGTCTATTTACTTTTCTTTTTTTCTTGTGAAGGAAAAAATCTAAATGAGCATAATAACAGAGAAGAGTCTTGAATTATAAGTATCAAGCATTTATGAATATTCAAATTCATAAAGAATTTCTAAATTGATATCCATTCTTTCTTTACTTTCAAGATGGGACGAGATTTTACTTAAAGTATCTATTAGAAGATAATCATGAATCATGTCGTTCAGAAAGAAGTTGAAAAGGGAAGAATGATAATTGTCAATTATAAATGAGAAATGTAACTTGATTTGGCATGCGCGTATTATACTAGATGTATGAGGAATATAAATGTACTGCAATTGCTTTTAATGAAGAATAAGATAAAGGGATGCAGAATGAAAAATTTGAGACATGGATCTTCGTCTTGAGGGGTAAGTAAGCAGTCAAGATGCAAGATGTGCTCATGAGCAATAATAGCTCACCAGCTAGAAGAAAGTCTTGTAGGGGATGAATGTTAATTCTTGCTTGCATGATGATTTATGATGAGTAATTGCCACTGGAATTTCTAATACTTGAAGATGATTTTTTAATATCGAATCACGATTGTAACATTCAAGAATTCAAGACAACTTGTCTGGCACTCACTTCTTGATTAATTACAAGTAAACTTTGAGATTTATGGAACACGTAAAAAATTTCTTGATTAATTGAATATCAAAGAATAGGAGAGAAATACATACCAGAGCTTGCGATTTTATATATTTAACCGGAAAAGTAATTCTTGAACCTTATCAAGATACAAAAGTATTGTTAGTTGGCAAGCTTGTACACAGGATATGTACACGTGTTTCTTGATATTTTAAATAGACCCTCTGATATTTATTTAACAAATATACTTGGTGAAGATTTCTTGAATGTATAGTTTGTACATTGAACATTGCATGTCTCCACGATCATCTTACTTTCCATTTCTGAGCTGTGATTTTAGATTCCTCTTTTTTTTTCAACTTCTTTGATTCTCAATTTCTCACACTGAGAGCATGATTGCATACTTACAAGGCAGCAATTATTACAAGCAGCGCACTGCTTGTGTAATAAGGAGTTAAAAAGAATTTTCCAATATATAAGTTAGTAAAGTCTGATGAAAAATTTTGAACAAAAATGTAAAAATTTTCAACGATATCTCAAAAGAATGTTTCTTTCTAGAATTTCCTATTTATAAAGATCTTCTATATTTTTTATATGTATTATTTTCAATTATTCGGCAAGAAGCCATTTTTGTTTTCTTGTTTAATATGAAAAAGAAGAGATGATTGATTTTATGATAAAAGTTGATGATATTAATATTGTGATATTTTACTAGGCAAAACCAAGCTTTAGTATTATATTATATCTTATATATTATCATTTCATTTAATCTGTAAGTAATATAAGTACTACTCACAAACAGTCTATAGGCAAGATAATATAAGTAATAATATCTAACGGATTTTTATCTATCTCTTTTTATAAAATAAGTTGTATGTACATGTCTCTTATAAAGTAAGACATGTCTTTACATGTATAATCGTGCTATCCACATCATTTATACCTTATATTTAAAATACTACAATATTACGTCATATTGTTACATAGTGTATACTATGTAATAATATTGTAGGAATTTTATTTATATTAAATCAATATTTAATATTTAGCATTAATATTAAATAATATATAGCAAAAAAATTCCTACAATATTATTACAACCTCAGTTTTTGGTTTTAAGATACAATTTCGTCCCAACATTAGGTAAAAAGGCAACAAAAAAAAATGAAAAACTGTGTTTCTCCCATAAGGCTCTGATATCCAACCTTTCAGGTCGTCTGCTTGTGACGTCGACGGCGGCTACCCATCCCCTGTCCTCTCATCATATTTACCCGCGCTCTGCTGCTACGTGCTACAGTAGTTCTTTTCGCAGGCAAAGCAATTATTCACGTGATCCGCGAACGGGCGTGAGCGATCGGAATGAGAGCAAGATTAGATTACGAGCCGCGGCATCGGTTGCTTCATCTGCTGCCCGCAGCAGGTAAAATTCTTTTTCTCTAACGATTCGCATTCTGCATATATAAGTACTACCTATTTGTCCGTTATCAATTTTTCGGTGTGCGGTCGCTACGTATTCAACAGCGTTGCGGTTACTGCGCGCGCGCCTAGCTTGCTTTTTTTTTTAAATAAGTATAGATAACCTTACTTTTCTATTTGTTTATATACTCAATTAATATATATTTCTGGGGCTGAACGCTGAACACGCCTCGCTAGCCACAGAAACCAGCGATGACGACGACGACGGTGAACACGGCTACGTACCGTATACTATTGTTGCTGCATTCCGGTCTTGGGAGTCATCTGTAAAACTGTGTACCTCTACCTACCTACTATATAGTATATACCTACACTTTTCCTCCCCGCCTTCGATCTTCCCTCTTTCAACGCCTCTTTTCTTTTCTTGCGCTAGTCCGTACAAAAGCCTTGTAAATTTGGAGCTGGACGGATTGCTGATGATAAGCAGCTGTGTACAGACTGCAGCCTACTGTTGTATATACGTTGATATACATATACCTATACATATACTTACTGAGCGCGCTATCGCAGATGTTGCCTCGATGGTTCTTGGCTGTGGCTACATTATTAAGGTATGTAACTGCTTTACTTTGTTAAAACATCAAGCTTCTTATCTTACTTGTTCAACTTTCTTTTTTTATTTGGCATTATTTTCTTTCTTCTTTTTTTTTCTTACTCACAAACAGTTTTTTCTTCTTCGCGATTTGCAGACTGATTTAGCACAAACTAAGAGACTAAAAATATCTAAAAGAGACTAAAGGAGGATGGAGACTGCTCAGGGAGACTGGAATGATCTTCTGAGCAAAATGAACATCAATGTGAAAAACACAGGCAACAGCCTCTCTGATGGAGACAATGCACAAAGACATGCAAGAAATAGTAGGATTGGGGAAGGAGCAGAAATCGATAGCTGTGTCATTGGCATTATTGGAATGACTTGTATGTCTTGTGTGAACAGTATTACAGAAATGTTATCTGGCAAGAGTGGAGTTGAAAAGGTCCTTGTCAATCTGGAAGCCAAGGAGGGAACAGTTTGGTATGAAGCAAGCCTGATAAGCCCTCAGCAAATTGCTCGCGTTGTGGAGGACATGGGTTTTGAAAGTGCCATCAAGACAGTTAATGGTCAGCCTTGTATAAGCAAAACAGATTGCAGTAGGATTTGGATGAAGAATGATTCAACCAGCATTGACATGGCACGTGCTGCTCCATCCAGTAGCAGTGTAGAAAAGTGTTTTCTTCACATAGATGGTATCACTTGTATTTCTTGTATTACAGCAATAGAAAAGCATTGCAAAAAAATTGCTGGAGTAAAGAGTGTTTTAATATCTTTTATCAGTGGTAAAGCTGATATTGAATACAATAACGCTCAGACTCATCCTGCTGATATTGCTGCTAGTATTACAGACTTGGGATTTCCTGCTACACTTGTAAATGAAAAAGGATCTCAAATCAAACAGGTAGAATTAATTGTAACTGGCATGTCCTGTTCTTCTTGTGTTAATAAAATAGAAAAGTCTGTCAAACTACTTCCTGGAGTTCAGTCCGCAATGGTATCTCTTGTCACTCAAAGAGCAAAAATTAATTTTGATCCTGGTAAAATTAAAATTGATGTCATTATAGATTGCATTAAAACATTAGGTTTTGGAGCATCCATAAAGAAAAACGAAGCGGAAAATCGTCAATATTTGGATCACAAGTTGGAAATACAAAGGTGGAGAACATCTTTTTTGGTCTCCCTGGTATTTGGAGCACCGAGTATGATAGCAATGACATATTTCATGTTAATAATGCCATCAATGGAACACAAGGATGATCATAATATGTGTTGCGTACTACCTGGATTATCATTAGAAAATTTAATATCTTTTGTATTATCTACACCAGTGCTTATCTTTGGCGGATGGCATTTTCATATTCAAGCGTACAAGGCAATCAAGCATGGTGCATCCAACATGGACGTGCTTATATCAATGACTTCAATTATTGCTTACACCTACTCCATCATGGTGCTCATTATTGCAATGATAAACGAAGAACAGAGTAGTCCACAAACATTCTTTGACACGCCCCCGATGCTTTTGATTTTTGTCAGCTTAGGAAGGTGGCTAGAACACATTGCAAAAGGAAAAACATCAGAAGCTCTTTCCAAGCTGATGTCGTTGCAGGCGACGGACGCTGTCGTTGTGACTCTGGGCCCAGACAACCAAGTACTTACCGAGCGTCTGGTCAAAATCGATTTAGTGGAACCAGGTGATATCTTGAAAGTCAACCAAGGCAACAAGGTGCCGGTGGACGGCCAAGTATTAATAGGAAAATCGTCTTGCGACGAAAGTTTAATCACAGGCGAGAGCATGCCCGTGCCGAAGAGGGAGAGCTCGATCGTTATCGGCGGCTCCATCAACTTGAGCGCCCCTCTTTACGTCACGGCAACGCATACGGGCGAAAAGACGACGCTGGCTCAGATAGTGCGCCTCGTTGAGGAGGCCCAAATGAGCAAGGCTCCAATCCAGCACATAGCCGATAAGATAGCCGGCATCTTTGTGCCCTTCGTGGTCGGCGTGTCGCTCCTGACACTGGCCGCTTGGATCGTAATCGGCTACGTGAACATCAATTACGTGACGCTTGTCACGGAACAGCACGCCCATGCCCACAAAGCTGCTGCCGGAGAGGCCGGTGGCCGTAACCGGGACGAAATGATATTCCAGAATGCCTTTAGGTGTGCGCTGTCGGTCCTGGCGATTGCCTGCCCGTGCGCCTTAGGCCTTGCAACCCCGATTGCCGTGATGGTGGGCACGGGAGTTGGCGCTGTCAATGGCATTCTGATCAAGGGCTCGGAGGCCCTCGAGAACGCGCACAAAATCAACAGCGTCATCTTCGACAAAACCGGCACCATCACCAAGGGCTTTCCCACGGTGACCAACATCAGCCTCTTCGGGAGCGAGGGCGCTCTCAACATCGGCAGGATACTCGTCATTTTGGGCATTGCCGAGATGAACAGCGAGCACCCGATTGCCAGCGCGATCGTTCATTATGTGAGGCAGGTGATCGAGACCGAGCTGAGCGGCCGCTGCAGCAGCTACCAGTCGGTCCCGGGCTGTGGCATCAGGTGCAAGGTTTCGCACATGGCCGAGACTCTCCTCAAGATCTCAAAGTCGGAAAAAATTGCCCGATTCGTGAATAGTTTGCAGAGCAGCGCAGCGGACAGGCTGGAGCTGAACGAGGTGCTGATCGACCTGGCGCAGCTGACACCGGGGCCACTGGGGGCCGCCGCCGCCGCCGCCGCTGCCATCCGGACTCAATCCCCCCACCAAGTCTCGGACGAAAGGAGCGGTGACGGTGAAGACGCGGTGCAGATAGGGGCGTCCTTCGAGGTGTGCATTGGCAACCGAGAATGGATGAGGAGAAACGCGATCCCGCTGCCGCGGGAGCTCGAACTCGGCATGGCCAAAGAGGAGAGCATGGGCCAAACAGTCGTGTTGGCGGCGATCGACGGTGAGCTGGCGGCCGTCATCAGCGTGGCCGATTCAATCAAGCCGGAGGCCAGCCTTGCCATTTACACTCTAAAAAAAATGGGTTTTGAGATTATACTGCTGACTGGCGACAACAAGCTCACGGCCCACACAATAGCCCGGCAGGTTGGCATCGAGCAAGTCTTTGCCGAAGTTCTGCCATCGCACAAGGTGGCCAAGGTCCAGCAGTTGCAGAAGCAGGGCAAAATCGTAGCTATGGTGGGCGACGGCATCAACGACAGTCCCGCTCTCGCCCAGGCGAACGTCGGCATAGCCATCGCCTCCGGTACAGACGTGGCAATCGAGGCGGCGGACATTGTGCTCATGAGGAACGACCTACTGGACGTCGTTGCCTGCATCGACCTCTCGCGCAAGACCGTCAGCAGAATACGCCTCAACTTTATCTTTGCCAGCTTGTACAATCTTCTTGGCATACCTCTTGCTGCCGGGGTTTTCAGTCCGCTGGGC
Organism: Leptomastidea abnormis; assembly: GCA_030522805.1. Lineage (NCBI taxonomy): Eukaryota > Metazoa > Arthropoda > Insecta > Hymenoptera > Encyrtidae > Leptomastidea > Leptomastidea abnormis. The sequence goes on along the minus strand of JAPYZE010001259.1, from coordinate 4,813 downwards.
CTGAAGTTGCAGCCCTGGATGGCAACGGCGGCCATGGCACTCAGCTCGGTCTCGATAGTCAGCAGCTCTCTGCTGCTAAAGTTGTACAGGAAACCTACTAAAGAACAGCTTGAGAATTTAGAATACAAGCAGTTTGCGAGATTTTCTAAGAAGAATGCACAAGCTAGTGATCCTACAAAGACATCCATTAATGGATCTTCCTCAAGCCTCTCGCGAATAATGTATAACAACGTTGAGGCTCATTGACTGATTTGCAGCGCTAGTTGATTCATTCAAAAGTACTTCAAAACATTACATGCATGAAGAAATAATAATAATTGCAAAATACTGAAAAATATCTGTAAACAATATGGAAAATGACTGTACAAGAAAAACCTGCCAATACTATTACAAAGTAGAAACAAAATAAATACAAGACGTATGTACATTTTATATATAAAATATTTCTTGTTAATTATATAAATAACAAATTTTTTAATGTTTGCATTGTATCAATAATAATTACTTGCAAAAAAAAAAAAAAGAAAAGAAAAGAAAAAAGCCATTTACTATTTTAAATATGCATTTAATAATATGTTAGGATTAAGGTAACAATACAACTGTATGTTCTTCATAATACTAGATTATATATTTTGAGATTTAAAAATGTGTAAAGCAAAATATTTTATTATTGTTATTTGAATGAGAGTTTCAAGTTTTGTAAAAAGTGAATAATAAATAATTAAAAGTATTTTTCATGTTATTTTACTAACAAATACTTGACATTTATTTATGTATCTATTGCTTTCAATTTTTATTAAAAGTCTAGAAACGACTTTCTGCCAAAAAGAAAAATAAAATTTAAAAACTTGTCTAAAAGTACAGTATTCCCATAATAGTTTAATCGTTTCCTCGTTAAGTAGGTCCTCTGAGGTTCATAAATCCAATTTTCTTACTTAAAATCATGATTTTGTAAGATTCAAGATTTTTATTTGCTTTCAAAATTTAAATTTAAATATTTGACGCAAGCGCATGAACGTAACTTGAAACTTATATATGTATTTAATAAAAAACGACAAATGTAAAACTGATCAAATAACGTATAATAATTGAAGAATAAGTACCTAGTTCATTATTTACTAAATATGGATTTTATAATTGATACCAAAGGTCAAAACAATCTAGAAGAACGAGACTGTCTTGCGGAAAGTAATAATGACGATGACGCCGATTTTCAAAATATTGGTAAATGTTTTGCAATTTTCAAACTTTGTACATGAAATTTCAAAAGTTAATTTTTTTAAATTTCTATCTCTAATATACGAAATATTAATTTTTTTAATTTTGCAAGAGATAAAATTCAAATAAAAAATCTGTACTAGTTATGGAAGTTTGTTTTTTTTTCTTTTTTTTTTTTTTACCAATTTAGTAAATGCATTTTCATGAACGATCATTACACAGTACACGGTTTGATGTACTTGCAATTCAGAAGAATTTTATCACTCTTATCTTGTACGATTATCTTACATTTTATCATCTTTATAAAGAGATTTTATTATTTGTTATAATGCTTGTGGTCACTCTGGTGTTGGAAGATAAACTATCTTGTATGCAAGTCATAGTTAATAAGATGCCAGACCTGCGCAAATGTGATATATATACATACTTGAAAAATATAATTATGATTTTAGGGCTAGACCTATCTAAAATTGTAATAAAGAAAATATCTGTAAATGAAAAAAATAAAGAAGATATCAATGACATAGAACTTGTTTCATTTGAATGTGATATGGGATGGATAAAATTAAGACAAATGAAGAAATCTAGTAGCAACCAACAAGTCACAGTGATAAAAAATAATGAAACACCAGTAGAGAAAGTTTTTAAAAAATCAATTGTAAAATCTGGTTTTGACAATTTTAAAAAAGCTCCAAATATGAATTTTGTGATAGAAAACTAAAATTCTTAAGAAAATCAAGGAGGGAGAACACAAAAAGTTCAAAATGGTACAACCTACCTGCCACGGAAATGACGGAAGAAGTTAAGCATGATTTGGAAATTATTCAGATGAGATCTGCATTGGATCCAAAACACTTTTATAAAAAGAATGATATGAAAATATACCACAATACTTTCATATTGGTCAAAAGTAGTTGCTACTGCATTGGATTACTGTAATAATCGACTGACAAAGAGAGAACGCAAACGTACAATTGTTGTAAAACTTATGCCTAATGCATAATTTTCCAAGTATAACAAACTAAAATACAAAGAAATCATTAACGAAAAGAATATAACACATTACAAAGCTCATCAACGTGCAAAAAAATTGAAGAAGAAAAAACAAAAATAGTGAGTCCATAATTGTTACAAATATATATTTATATACATTAAAAAGTATATTATTAAAATTGTTTTGCAAATTATTATTACAAGAACCTCCAGTAATTTTAAAAGTTTTTCATATATATATATATATATATATATATATATATATATATATATAAAAAAATAAAAAAAGGTGTCTTAGGCTAATCCACCAGTAATGTCAATTGAAGCTCCATTTATGTAAGAACTTTTTATTGCAGCTAAAAATAAAATTAATTCTGCTACCTCTGATGATTTTCCCATACGTTTTAAAGGAATCCTTTCGACAAACATTTGCTTAACTTTTTCTGGAACAGAGTTGGTCATTGGTGTTTCTATAAAACCAGGCAAAACAGCATTAACTCTAATACCAAATCTGAAAAGAGATTCGATGAGGCATTATTACTATATGGATAGAACTTGAATTTAGTAAATGAAAGGATTCTTTTTATCTTACTGCCCAAATTCTTTAGCTGCAGTTCTTGTCAAAGCCTCGACACCTGCTTTAGAAGCAGCATAATTTGCCTGTCCAATATTTCCAATTTTCCCAATAATAGATGCCACATTGATGACTGAGCCGCCTTCTGCTATTCCAGAATTAATCATAGCTTGAGCAGCATATTGGGTTATCAAGAATGTCCCTTTTAGATTAACTGCAAGCACTTCATCAAAATCTTCTTGGCTCAGCTTCAAGATGAAATTATCTCGAGTAATACCAGCTGAATTTACTACAATAGTTGGTGGTACCAAAAAATGTCTCTTTGCATTGTTAAATGCATTCTCAATGCTCTCTAAATTTTTAACATCAATCTCGACTGGGATGTGTTCCGATCCTGCATATAATTTAAAATTATTTAAAATACCAAACTATCTCACAAGTGAATTCTTCGAGACGCATTAAAAATGTAACCCATGTCTCTTGCAATTTTGGTCAACTTTTACATAAAGAATCTGTACAATTTGTATACTTTCCAATAAATCATAAGTACATACTACTTAATGTATGTATGTGTGTGCGCACGAGCGCGCGCGTGTGTAAAGAATTTACTATAAATTGAACATAGTTATATATATAACAACCTAGAATTTTCGTGGATCGATTCGAATTTTTAAAAATCTAAAGTCTTTTCAAATTGTTTTCCATTTTAAAAATGTATAAAATATACGCGTACAATTCAAGTGCCATACGATATAGATACATATAATTGATTACTCTTGTAAAGTATGTGTTTTTAGATAAAGAAACGAGCACGTTCACACAAAAATGAGATGAAAAAGTATTTCTTCCTTCTGACTCTGTTCTATTGACCATTTGCTTATAATAATTGAAGGTCCCTTTGACTCTGTTTTAATAAAGTATAATAATATAAGAAGGGTAAAATGACAAGGGTCGTAAAATTTCTTTAAGAATCATACGAGTGCTATGATTAGACTAGAGTTATATATAATGACTTATATTAGATTGTAAAAGAAAAATAAAGTAAGTAAGCGAGACGAGACTGCTCTGCTTGCTTTCTGCTCCATTTCGCTCTTCGCTCACCGCAGTCACCGCAGTGTCACCACACATATATGAAATGAGGTAGTGAGCTCGGAGCTCCATCATTACCTTCCAGCTTGGCGGTCGTATCCTCGACGGCCTTGATATTACGATCAGCAGCAATAACCTTGGCTCCTTGCCTGGCGAACAAGAAGCATGTCGCTCTGCCAATGCCACTGCCTGCACCTTAGAACACACAATACACATGTTATGTGTACTTAATATATAGTACACAATTACACATAAACCTACATCTACATATAGGCATCATATATAGGTATGTACTGCAATACTGCATCTGTCGGTAGTAGCTGTCTGTTTGCGCACATGCAGCCAGTACCCGACTAGGGCCTAGGCAATGCTTACACACCTGTCACTATAGCGATTTTTCCGGCAAGAAGTTGACCGCTTGAGACAGACATCTTAATATATAGGTATATGACAATCTTGGAGCGCGTGTGTGCAGCTGTTACTCCACTTTCATTCTTCTTCTTATTCACAAGGTTACCTAATTCGTTCGAATCAGTGACCACTTCCCGGTTCCCGTATACTCCACTTTTTCATTAAAAAGAGAGATGCTTATTTCCTTATGGTATGTACATCTACATATATTGTACATACACACATACACACACGCACATGCGCACATCATTTACATATGTATACCTACATTACCTACAACCAACCGTGTTATATCGTTTAAAAAATAAATTAAAAATTTTTCGAACTAGATTTTTCGCTCTTGATATAAGGGCATGCTTCATACCGGCACAGATTCCTACCTCTGATTTTTCGTTTTTTAACGTTAATTCACATATTTGTGAAAATATAAAATTGTAGGAACAATTTTGATCGCTTAAGGATTGTTCCTACAATTTTATATTTTCACAAGTATGTGAATTGACGGCAAAAAACGAAAAATCGACAATG
>JAPYZE010001258.1:0-25020 GCA_030522805.1 Leptomastidea abnormis | reverse complement strand
GGTCAAACTATCCCTTTCATTTGACACTCGAACATATGATAAATGTATTTCTGTTTATAATTAAAAGCAATACAAAATCTATTTTAAAATCTCATAGATTAAACCTTTTTTTCAACACACCATCCCAAATTCTTTTAAACTCTAATTAGATAAAAAAAAAAAATAAAAGAGGTCACGCTCACTTTCATCCCCGAAATCCATCCGGGTAAGCTCGCCAAATTTTAGTAAGTTGAAGTTTTCGCCTATATAATAGCTGCCAAGTGTAGTCGTCCGGCCGTGACACTAGTTCTTCGCTGTCTTATTGCAAATATTTAAAATCTCATTCATGCGTGAGACCAAAATATAACGCAAAGAGTCACGTTGGGAGAGGACAAACTTTAAAGTCTCGGAAATTCGACTCGACTGTAATTAAAGGTCACGCGTGGAGGAGGGGAGGAGGGGGGAGAGATTTGCTAAAGCTTTCGAGTAATGGGCGCACTTGTTGCACGACGTTCTTATAACTACTGTGTTGGCCATCTATACTTTGTTATTGTGTGTATTTGATGAAGTACTTATATTTATTTTTTTATAATTACACATGAAATTTTAATTTATTTTCTAAGTTATTAGATCGACATTGAAATAATATTAATAATAATGATAGATAAAAAAAAAATTGATATGATGACAAGCCAAGTTAGTGTATTTTATGCAGTGAAACTTTGTCGGCTACTTGACAACAATTTTCGCATCTCATTTCGTCTACGACTGAAAAGTAATTGAAGCACAAAAGTGATATTATATTGAAGAGACACACACGAGGTGAGCCAACACTTGGTGTAATGTAGTTTTCTCGTGAGACTAATGACGTTAGTCATAGAGTAAAGCTTGACTTTTAGTAGATTTTTAGTGGTCTAGTAGAGCTTGCGGAGAGATATTTTTATTTTAAAGGTCAAATTCATCAAAAAGTATGTTATATGAATTTGGAGCGGTAGTTTTTGTGCTTGCACAGATTTTATAATACTTAATTCTCCCCTCCTACCCCTACTCCCTGCTTGACGGCTCGTTAATTAATCTGGCTAAAGTGTCATGCTAACGGGACGATCATTATAGGGTGTTTGAAAAATTAAGTTGTATACCTATGCATAACCATGTCAATAAAATGTCACTACTTAATTTTTTCGCAATTTTTATATAATTTATAACTTATCAATAAAAAAATCAAAATTAAAAAAAAATCCTTATTATTAAATTACCTTTAAACCAAACTCAATTCTCTTTAAATAGTTCCAAAAATCCTAAAAACAAACTTTCAACGCAATTAACTTACTTTAAGATTCAACCGCCACCTGTGCGCATAATAGTTTTAAAACACGTGGTAAGGAGGGGATGATATAGTAGGAAGGTGGAAACAACGTAACTACACACAGACACACACATTTAAATATACACTAGGTTTATTAATAAGCGCCAGTGCTATATTACGTCGTAAGAGAGTGAGAGAGAATATGTACACCTAACGGCACGTGGCCTTGGTTAAACTTGACCTTGTTTTATTTCGAGGCGATAGCTTTCTCTCTCTCTTTTCAGTAAAAAGCTACACACTAACAACCCCCTGTCCGCCCACCTTTGTGTACCGCAAAGCGGTGGCGACTGGCGTCGTCTCGTTACTCAGTGTGTATTGCATGTACATACACGTACATACATACATTGTTGAGAAAGGCGCGCGCAAGTTTGAGAGATGCAATCTTGCATACCTACACACACGCGACGATGGCTAAAGAAAGATTCGTCTGTTTTGTATTGCTATACTCTATTATAGCTTTGATTTGAATGTTTTGGTATAATACTATATGATGTTGTGGCGCTTATGATGTGACTTTGATTATTGGTGTGTGTGTGTGTGTGTGTGTGTGTAGTTAGAGATATATATGGATCTTGGTTGATTGATTGATGTGTTTGTAAAAGCTTCTATAGATGAGCTTTGTGGAAAGAGTGATTTTGTTTATGAAAATGAAATAAGAATATCTTTTTGAAAATTTTGTTTGAGTTATGTAAAAGAGTAATATTTTTTAATTTTATGCTTGAAAATTCTTCAAAGTTAAAAAGCTCTGTTAGAAATACATGAAATTGCGCAATATCTAGAAAATTCCAGGAAAATAAGTATTCAAAAAGCTGCAAGCTCTTCTGAGAAATATAATGTTGTAAAATCAACAAAAGCTTTATTGTACACAAAGAATAAATTAGTTTACATTTCAAAATTAAAATTGTTATTTAAACCTTTTTCGTATAATAATTTACGTAGTCTTATGAATTTTATAATTATTTTCAAAAAAATTTGTTTTTTAATTTTAAAGTTACTTTTATTAATAGCAATAAAGCTTTAATTGATGCTATAACATTTATATCTCCATGTGTAAACATGGGATATCAAGCAATTTAGATATTTCTAATCTTATTTTAAAATGTCAAAACGAGAAATTCAAGGGTTTAAGTGTAAAGCACCGAGTATACTCTAAGCCGGCAAAAGCAGCTTGCGGCTTCCCGGTTGAAGGAAGTATGAGAGGCGTGAGGTGGGAAGAAGTGCATCTATAACGCCGGCGGTGGCGGCGTGTTAACGTCACCGTTCAGTGGCGGCGCTCTGATGCAACTGCGCAGCGTCGGGACGCCGGGGTCGATGTCAAGGCCAAGGCCGTGTATGCAGCGCTAGCTATACTGACGCGACTCCCTCCTCTCTGTCTCTCAATATATCGTTCGTAACCCCACCGCCACCGCTGCACTCTTATTGTATCTTTTACTCATCATCCGATAAAGCTTCAGAGTGCGTAGGAAGGAGCGCAAGCTTCTGAGATAGGGAGGTGAAAGCGCACGCGTGCGCGCATGAGCTTGCGAGTGAGAATGGGCGTGAAGCCCGAGCTTTTCAATTTTTTTGCCTCTGATGCTTCTTTTAGTGATATACATTTTTGAAATTTTTATTACAACGTGGCACTGATTTTTCTTTTTCAATTTAACTTGATTTAATATTGAATTACAATATGCAATTTTTTGTTTAATGATACTTTTCTTTTACTTAAATAAAAATTTAATTTTTTATTTATTTTTAATGATAAAATCACTATATAATTTTTAATAAATTTGTTTTTTAATGTATTATTTTTAAGTTTGGTATTTTTATGGAATGATCAATAAATTATCAAAAATTTGTAAAATGTATTCGTTTATTTATTCAACGAATAATATATTTTGTGAGACAAAAATTTAAAGTCTCTATAACCATCCATTTACGATAACAATTACGATATTAAAAGCGTAAGTTACTGTATAAATTATGTACAGGTTCGTCTCGCGTAGAGACGACAGCTTTGAAAAACACTTATCACCAAGTATCTATCAAAACTTTACAGCTCTTATCTCGCCCTCTTTCCTCGAGCTTTGCCTCTCGGAGGCTTGCCACCACGACCTTTCTTTCCGCGGCCCTTTGTCTTTTCCTTGGCCTTTTGTGCACGTAAATCCTTTTTCATTCTTGGATCTACTACTTTAAAGCGTCCCTTGACACCTGGTGGTCGTGGCACACGCTTTTGTGCTAAATGCTTCTTGGATACGACGTATGTCAATTTCTGCTTAGGCTCCTTGTTTGCGTTTCTGTAAAGCCTGTAAAAATTTTGATTTTATTGTAATTTTCTTAAAATGATTAGAGATTAATTTACATTTCGATATTGGTTACTTACGATTTAACCTGTTTAGACTTGTCTCTTTCGCTAAGATCAGGGTTCTCCATAACTGCCTCAATCTTCTTCTTTGCTGTTGCTAGTTTGCGGAGCGCTCGCTTCTTCTTCCTTGCCTTAGCTTCTAAGACTTTTTTAATGGGCCTGGCATTAATATCCTCGACACGCTTTTTATAATCATCTACATACTCTTTTGGTACTGGCACCTCTTTCTTCATATTTTGCTTTTCATCTTCAACAAACCAAGTTGGCAAGTGCTCCTCAGGGTCGTTGAATGCATATCGGTTCCATGCTCCATCGATCACATCTCGACGAGCTTTTTTACTGTGAGCCATAACCGATCCTAATGCGAGGTCTTCTAATGTGAGTTTTTTCTTTTTTATTTTTGCTGCTAAAAATTAAAAATAATAAATTAGTTGACTGCATTTTTTAATTGTATAAAATAATTAAATATTTATGAATAATATTTACGTTTTTCTTGTGGAACAATTTCTAAATCATCCTTTCCTACAGTTTTATTTTTACTTTTATCTTTAGATTTTATTTCAGTTTTCATAATGTGGTCCATATTGTAATCTGAATCATCATCAGAATCTCTTTCATCATCACTATCATCGTCACTACTGTCATCGCTATTATCATTCTTAACATGATCAACATTTTTAACAATTTTTATTTTATTATCTTCTTCATCTTCTTCTCCAATGACTTTAACTCCTTTTTTCTTTAGGACTGATATTGCTTTAGCAATGTCCATATCTGCATCTCTGTCAGTTTCTAAATTTTTAAAAATATCTCTTTCGAACCACAATTGAGCTTTGCGAACTTTCTTTGATTTTGGGTCCATGTAGTCTAAGTCTGTTACCAAAGTATCATCTTCCTCTTCATCATCGTCATCACCACCTTCATCATTCTCTTCATTATTGTCATTATCTTCATTATCAACACTCTTATCATCATGTTCCTCATCAATATCAAATCTGACTTTTTTCTTAGGCTTTGCAAGTTCTTCATCATCCTCCGGTTCACTAAGTTCCATATCAAAATTGGGATCCTTGTCAGAATCATCTTCAGAGAACTCCAATTCACTTTCATCATCTTTGTAAAATAAACCTTGACTGTCTAAATGACCAGTATCTTTTTGATATCTTACTTTATTTGATGTTTGAGTCTCCTCTTCTTCATCACTTTCAGCTACTACATTAGGATCTTGATCATTAATTTGATGAAGCAAACTATGTTTTATTCGTTTTAATGAAAACATATCATCACACTCTTCAATCGGACCTTGATCTCCTTTAATGTACATATTTAAATTCATTTTTTGATTAAGCTTGCTTTTTTCTTTATTAGCTTTCTTTCTTTTCCTTTTCAACTCTCTAGCTTTTTCTTCTCTTAGTTGTTTAATTTCTTCACTGATCTTTTCATCTTCTAAATCTTCTTCTTCTTCCAGTGTCATGACTTTTTCTTCTTCTTTATTTTCAGTTTCTAATTTGTCTTCTTTTTTTGATTCTTTCTCACTATCAAACTCTTCTTTCAAAACCTTCCACCAATTCATAATTGAACGTAAATCTTTTCTACCTAAGACTTTAATATCTTTGCAACACTCCACAATTTCTTTAGTAGTTTTTGGATGATTTAAAACTTTTTCATCATCCACAACAATTTCTGAAGCATGTTCTAAAACTGCTATAGCACTTGGAGCAGCTATAAAGTCTTTTACTGGTACTGAATGGAATAAAGTATAATCATTTTCTGGATAACCTTCTGGTTTTGCTTTCTTTTGTTTTTCAGGATTAAAAACATTATATTTGTTAGTTGGCTCTAAATCGAGATCAGCAAATACATGTTTTGGACATAATAATTTTGGATCAGGCTTTACTGGAGCAAGATATCCTTGGCAGACAACAAAAATCTCAGCTGATTCATCACGAGATGCTTGAGGCTTTGTAGCATGTACCTATTTAAAAAAATAAAAGATATTATTTGTGTTCCCTAACATTTTAATAAAAAAGAAATTACCTTTTTAAAAAGCTGTTTGAACACATGAAGCAAGGCAGTGTAGTCCTTAGACCTAAAAACTTTTGTTACAAACCAGCCATTAGGTTTCAAAAAGTGTAAAGCCAATTTTAACGCTGACAGAGTCAAAGTTGACTGTTGAAAAGCATCGTGTAGCCAGTTCTGACCAACATTAGGAGCACCGTCATTCAAAACCACATCAGCCTTCCAGGTCTTTAATTCGCGACTCAAATCGACACGACACTTCTCGGTGGTGATGTCGCCGATGATGCTGAGGCAGCCAGGTACTGGTTTGATCGGGTACAGATCAACACCGATAACGATGGACGATGTGGGCATATTTTCGTGGGCGACTTGCATCCATCCTCCTGGTGCCGCGCACAGATCTATGCAGACCCGTGATTTCTGCAGGAAACCGAATTTACGGTTCAGCTGGATTAACTTGAAAGCAGCACGAGATCTGAATCCTAAAAGTTTAATGATAGTGTCAATATTGTGCAAGTATGAGGTAAACAAATGGAAAGACAATACTCACCTGTTTCTTTGGCTAATTTGTAGAAACGATCCTTTCGCTGTTTTCCAAGTTTGGCTTTTTTCCCCATTTTTGTTAAATTATTTGTTGCTGACGATTAACAAAATAAACAATATTTACACCGCCTATTTAAGCAGCGTACACGTGCGTGCGCTTGGAAGCGCAGTGAAAAGGTTATGTTACACGCGACCAGACGCCTTTGCTTTTGCAGCAGTAAGTTTTGGACTAGTGATTTTTGTCTAGTGTTTTTTAAATGTTTTGGTAGCAATGAAAAAAAAATATCTAGATGCGTAAAAAGAGTATTCAAATGTAAAAATGGTGAGTTGCAATCAATATAATAATTGGACTATATCGCTGTAAATGTGAATGAAAAAACATGAGAGAGATTATTTATATTGCATATTAATTCGTATATTTTATTTAAATTGACTTCTTAATTAAATGTGATATCTTATTAAAATATTAAACCATGTTGAAATACCCTAATCTAATCCATGTGATTTTTCAATTTTTTTGCTGTGATGTGACAAAGATTCCATCATCAATGGCGTCGCTTTTCATGTGCCCGCCATATGTGACCTTCAATTTTCATATTGCATTAAAAAGAATTATTTTCATCTTAATAAATAAAGTATTATTAATGAGAAATTTTGAGCAGGCAAATTTTAGCGGGTGTTAGTCAGGCTATTAGCACAAGCATAAATTAATTAGCCTGTTTGTGTATAGTATATGGGCGTGATTTCTCATGTAAAGACCAATCGTGATTGGTAAACTCCGAAATCGGAGCACAACCGCCAATGAGACAAAGGATTTGGAGTTTCGAAGCAGCATAAAATATTATGTATATACAAAATTATTGCATCCTGTTGTTGGTAAGACTGATTTGCGCCGCCTGCTCTGAACTGCTGCACTCCTATATAGAAAAACTCCGGTCGCAGGCGTCAGGTCCCAAAATGGCGTGTGCTCGTGTGACTTTCGCACCCGCCTCCCGCAGTATTTATTACAGCAGGCATTAGCCTGAATCGCGGAAGTTGTTTATTCGCTACGTATAGTGTTGTTTACGCAGACCTACACGTTCTGGAGTCAATAACAATGCACAAACTGAAGTACGAGTATTAGTCAAAACAGTGTAATCTTAAGGCGGCTTGTATATAAGTGCATCATCCCCATGCACACACATATATATATTTACTGCAGACAGATATATTAACACAGCCGCGCTGACGGAGGCAGCACTAGTGCAGTTATAGCAGTAGTATCCTAACAACGTGTGCGTTTATGTGGACGAGCTCGGGATACCGGCGAGCCGACGAGGAGGATGTCATGCTCATCATTCTGCGACTCGCGATCCTAGTGACTTCCCGAGCGGCAGCCACCAACGCCGCGCAATCGTCTTCGTCGGTGTATAGTCACGCGCCGTTGAATCCTCGTCGCTAGGCAGAAGCCGGAGCAAAATACCGCATTAACAGCAGCAGCAGCAACGCTGCAGCTCCTCTCATCCTCCTCACGATCACAACCATCGCGAGTATGTCCGGAGCACACCATACCGAGTCCAGGGGCCGGGGCCGACCGCCTAAGCTGCGTGCCGTCTGTACCTGGTGCGGCGAAACCAAGCTACCCCTCAAGTATGTTCTGCCTACGCAGCACGGCCGCAAAGAATTCTGCTGTGAGACCTGTCTTGCGGAGTTTCGTAAGGCCTACGTGCGCGGTGCTTGCGTCCAGTGCGATAACGTGATACGCGGCACTCCGGTGCGTTTGGAAATCAAGGGTGAGCCTTACAAGGACTTCTGCTCCACGGTGTGCCTCAATAAACACCATAAAAAAGACATTGCTCTGAGCCTGGAGGAGAGTAAGAAAGTAAAGGATGAAAAGCCCCTCCTTGCTGCCTCACCCGTGCCAAACTCTCTGTGTAAACCTCAAATTAATAATAACAACAATAATAATAACAACAGTACCTCTTCTGGACATTCAGCTTCAACTTCTAGTGGCACGTTACAGACTTATGAGACTTTTCCTACTTTTGATTGGGACTTTTATTTAAAGGAAACAAACAGTAAAGCTGCACCTATCGAGTGTTTTAAACAACATGAAGAGCCTCCTGTAAATGAATTTCAAATTGGTATGAAATTAGAGGCACTAGATCCACGTAATGTTACATCTACATGTATCGCTACTGTGGTTGGTATTCATGGCCCAAGACTGAGACTGAGGCTAGATGGTTCGGATAATAAAAATGACTTTTGGCGTTTAGTAGATAGTAATGAAATTCATCCTATTGGTCATTGTGAAAAATCTGGAGGTATGCTGCAACCCCCATTGGGTTTTCGCATGAATGCTTCCAGTTGGCCGATGTTTTTATTAAAGACTCTTAATGGAGCAGAAATGGCTCCAGCCAAAGTATTTAAGCAGGAACCAAAAACGCCACGCTGTAATTTATTTGAAGTGGGGCAAAAACTAGAGGCCATAGACAAAAAGAATCCTCAATTGATATGTACAGCAACTGTTGGAGCTGTAAAAGATGACATGATTCATATAACTTTTGATGGGTGGAAAGGGGCTTTTGATTATTGGTGTAGGTATGATTCAAGAGATATTTTTCCAGCTGGTTGGTGTTCAAAAAGTGGCCATCCTTTGCAACCTCCTAGACAAAAATCAACAGGACCCAATCGCTTTAAATCCAGGAATAGCAATGTACTTCCTGTAATGGCTGTGTCTGGCAGTGGATCTGGAAGAGAGCCAGCTGTAGCCTTAGTTAGTCCAGCAGGTTCAAGTGCACCACCTCAACCAGCAACAGAACCTGATACAAGTACAACTAGTAATAAAATTGTGACCATCGAAAATATTAATTTTTATGTGAATCATAACTGTTCTTGTGGCCCATATTTTGAGCCAAGGAAAGTTAAAGTCTTACCAGCACAATTTAGTGGCCAAGCTCAATCAACAATTAGAGATATTTTTCAAGCCTTTTTAATGGCAGCAGTTAGTCCTCGTCAAATGTTAAGTTTATTTAAAAGAGGTGAAGGTGAAAGTATAACGATAAAAATTGATAGCAAACCAACCACTGTGGTATTGCCTGTTTTTATAGAAGAAGAAGATGTTTATGTTTATATGAAGAGGCAATTGGAAGATTTGTGTGCATGTGAGCACATGTTGTCAAAAAGAAAAGAACCTTGTAAAAAATGTCCAACTATACAGCAACAAAATTTCATGAAAAAAGATGAACTAACAAATGGTGTAGCAGAAAAAAGACGCTGGTTAGCAGAAAATCAAGAAAATCCAACAACAACTCAACCTCAACAATCTCTACTGCAAAATTCTGTACCTCCCGTCCAACATTCTGTATTAGAATCCCCACCAGTTAAGCAACCAAGAAAATCTGTTCCTGAACTTGAAGCAGCTACATCAACAACACAAAATGAAAACCCAATACAACGGGTGCAGTCAGTTGAACCTGCAGAATGGACTATTGAAGACGTGATACAATATATTGCTATGACTGATCCTGCATTAGAACAACATGCAGATCTTTTCAGAAAACATGAAATTGATGGCAAGGCATTGTTACTTTTGAATTCTGACATGATGATGAAGTATATGGGACTAAAACTTGGACCTGCATTGAAGATTTGTAACTTGGTTAATAAGATTAAGAATAGTAGACGGCATTTATTACTGTGATTATTTCGCACATAAATCTTGTAAATCTACCGAGACCTGCATATTTTTATGCAAACGTACCATATTAAGTTTATTTTTTCAATTGTATTGTACGTAACTTAAAGTAAAATGTACAGTTAAAATCATATCAGAACTGAATTTTTTAAATATTTATTTACTGCTGTTCCTATGTAACTGCAGTTTGTTTTATAGAGTTGTTTTTCTTTATGCAATTCATGTAAAAAACATAGTAGTAAATAAAAATATCAAAAGTAAAAAGTAAACCAAGTGTTTTGTCTGAATAGACTTTTTGTTTACATTTTTGTTTCTTATTTATCTGTTACAAAATAATGTCAAGAATTATGACAAATAATAAACATCAAAATTATTCTATACTCAAAATTAATTTATATTTTTTATAACCAAATAAGTTTTTAATACGTTAGTACATTAGTAAACAATTTTAAATTGTTTACAAAAACTAAATCAAGTGTAAAAAAATTTTTTAAGATTAAAAAAAAACAAAAATTCAATTTCTGATTGATTTTACTGCGTAGGTATCAATAATGATTCGTAAAATAAGTATACTAATTACAATAATCAAATCAGTTTGGCCTGTGGCTTTATAGGTAATTTCAAAGAAAGATTTAGATTTAAAATGTATAAAATAATTTATATACTGTAAAATTTCATCAATTGTTTACGATTAAAATCTTTTAGAAATATAAAAAGAAGCTTCAAATAACTTTAACTATTTTTTTATTTTTTGTTGAAAAACAATTCAAAGATCAATTGCTATATAAGAATTTATTTAATTATAAAATGTGAATTTTTATAATTATAAGAGGCTCAAAGCTTCAAGATATTATTAAGTATTGAATAATAATAAATACTAGAAACAACACTTATGAACATGATTATATTTATACTGCAACAAAAATTAATTTATTTTGTTCAAATAGTAAAAATGATCACAAAACCTCACATATTTTACAGACTTTATCAGTAAAAAATCAACTGTGATTCCTAACATTATAAGGCGAATCAGTAGTGGAGTGACTGAAAATAAATGAAAACTTTGTAATTATTGTATAATGAAGTGTGCATTGATAATTAAAGAGTTCACCATTGATTTAGATGTTGTGGATGAAGAAAAATATTGGTGAACAGACATTATTTTTTCGATAGATTAAGATAGTTTTAAGGAACTTTGTCAGTTTATTTAAGTCAATTTACTTGAAAATGTTAGGTTTTTGAAAAAAAACAAAATACATTGTAAAACAGCTTTTTTCGTTTATATTTATCAGCAAATAGTAAATTAAAATACCTATATTAAGAAAATTAATTCAAACAGATATTATGCAATCTCATATAAAAAGAATGAATTTGTAAAAATGAAATCGTAATATTCAATGATCAAACAAAATATATAAATTAATCAAATCTGTCCAATCAACTTTGTAGCCTTATTTTTCTAATTTTTTTAATTATTAGAATTTAAGATAGTATTTCTTTTTGTAAGCGTTTGTTTTTATATTTTCAATTATTTTTTAAATGTTATGTTTTTATTTTGAGACAATAAAGTTGAAAAGTAATCAAAGTTTTTTTTTTAATTTTTTTTTTTATACTTTCATAAATATAAATAATTCCTGTAACTTTATATCCTTTAAAAATTTTAAATAGCCAAATGATAAAAATTATTTTAAAATAAATATTCTTGTTTTTACATGACAGTCATATTATTTTTTTTATTTCAACATATTCTTTAATTATCATATATGATTACATTGGAGCTTGAAGCTAATATTAAAACATATTATTTACATTACGTGGGTGGTTCTCGCCATTTCGTAGAATCGAAATTTTGGAGTTGCGCGCGGCATCATTTTTGTTCCTTTCTTTTTGTTTCCCCCGCCAATAATTGTTGGCAACACTGACTTCTGAGTGAGTCTCTGAAGAGGGAACGTCGGCTAATCGAGTGACCGCATAAAGCGCAGGTTAATTTACCTTCCTCCGCTGATTTTTCCACTCATCCTGGTTTCTTGAACCTACAGGTAACTCAGACATCGAAAGCACACATCGTCTCCTCGACCTTCCTTCAAGATCCAATGTTTTTGTCTTCCTAACCTAAAAGTGCCCGGGCAAACGTCCGTTCCCGGCCCGTGCAACGTTCTCGCGTTCTGGATTTGGAAAATATCGGTATGTTTTTACAGATGAGCAGCTAAGACGTGCTGCTAGTGCTAAATCATTTCTCAGACCAAAGGCCCCACCATGGCCCAGAGGTTTCCGGTGCCGAACTCGGCCAGCAATGGGCCACCCCCGCAGCGTTATCCGCCTCCCTCGGTGCCTCCAAACATGCGTCAATACTCTGGACCCAATTTTCCGGTAAGTTATATGTTAATTGCGACATTAATAACGTTTATTTTGTTTGCTTAACTAACTGTTAATTGTATATCAACGAGACATTTGATCTTGGTTAATAATTTAAAATGCTACAAATTTTAGTTTTCTGATAAATATGCAATGTCATGGGCAATAAAAAATGTTAATTGGTTTGCATGAGTCTATTTTTATATTGTGATAGAGAACACAAAGCTTATAAAAATATTATTATTGTAGATGCAACAAAGGACTGGTTTTACACCACCACCACAAATGGGTACTGGTGGACCTGGTCCAGGAGGAATAATAAGACCAAATCAGCCTTATTCAAATATGAGACAAGGTCCAATGGCAACTCCTCCAGGAGGAAAAAGAAGTGCAGACCAGCGTATGCCTATGTCTCAACAAAAACCGTAAGATTTGTCAAATAGAGATAATTATATTATTTTTATTATTCATTTACATTTTTATTTTCTATGCTCCATGTATGTATATATGTATTTATATCTTCTACGATTATGCATCAATACAATGACAATCAGTATGCGTAATGGTAGAATAAAATAATTTTGATTTCAATAAATTATCGGTTAATTTGTTCAAGTTTGGAAATCTGGAGCAAAATTTGGCAATCATCTCATGGCTCATACCATCAAAATTCTTCAAAATTTCTTTTGATTTTTGAAATCCGTTTTCCGTTTTCGTTATTAACTCATTTAGGTATTTTTGGAACAGTGACTTTTCACATTCCACGTCTAAAAAGAAGAAAAAATTAGCTGACAAAATTTTGCCGCAAAAGGTGCGCGATCTCGTCCCAGAGTCGCAGGCTTATATGGATTTGCTTGCATTTGAGCGTAAACTCGATGCGACGATTATGCGTAAACGTCTCGATATTCAAGAAGCTCTCAAACGGCCCATGAAACAAAAACGCAAGCTAAGGATTTTTATCTCTAATACATTTTACCCAGCCAAGGAAGCCACTGAAAACGAAGAGGGTTCGGTGGCTTCCTGGGAACTTAGAGTGGAGGGCCGACTTTTAGATGACAACAAGAATGATCCTAACAAGGTGAAGATTATTTTTTATTAATATTTATGTTATTACTTATTTTTACACTCAATATGAATTTTTATTTTAGGTCAAAAGAAAATTTTCTTCATTTTTCAAGAGTTTAGTGATAGAATTGGATAAGGATTTGTATGGACCAGACAACCATTTAGTAGAGTGGCATCGTACATTAACAACTCAAGAGACTGATGGCTTTCAAGTGAAGAGACCAGGAGATAAAAACGTTCGCTGTACGATATTATTACTTCTTGATTATCAACCATTACAGGTATTTACTTTTATGTTTTTGTGTATATCCAGTTTTACGTATAAAATTAATAAAAATATATATCAAAATTTTAAGATCAACACATTAAAACAATTTCTTTTAAACAGTTTAAGCTTGATCCTCGACTAGCGCGTTTACTTGGAGTTCACACGCAAACGCGTCCAGTCATTATATCAGCCCTCTGGCAGTACATAAAAACTCACAAACTTCAAGATTGCCATGAGCGAGAATATATTAATTGTGATAAATATTTAGAACAAATTTTTACGTGTCCAAGAATGAAGTTTGCGGAAATTCCCCAGCGCTTGAATCCGCTGCTCCACCCGCCAGATCCAATTGTCATTAATCACGTCATCAGTGTTGAAGGTTTGTAGTAAATACCAATTTAAATAAAAGTTATTTTATTAAAAACAAATGTTTATTTTTATTACTATTCTAGGTACAGAAACCAAGCAAACAGCCTGTTATGACATCGATGTAGAGGTTGATGATACACTTAAAACACAAATGAACAACTTTTTGTTGTCGACGGCGAGTCAGCAGGAGATTCAAAGCCTGGACAATAAAATTCATGAAACTGTTGAAACTATAAATCAGCTTAAGATTAATCGTGAATTTTTCTTAAGCTTTGCTAAAGATCCTCAACAATTTATCAACAAATGGATTATTTCGCAAACTAGAGATCTGAAGACTATGACTGATGTTGTTGGTAACCCTGAAGAGGAACGTAGGGCAGAATTTTATTATCAACCCTGGGCCCAAGAAGCAGTCTGTCGGTATTTCTACACTAAGGTGCAGCAAAAGCGTGCTGAGCTGGAACAAGCTCTTGGAATACGAAATTCATAAAATGAATAGCATTAAATTTGTGTCCTGCTTTGATTTGTGTACAATTAGATTTGATCATTGAAAGTTTTAAAGATAAATTTTGTATCTATTTTAAGGTATTTTAAGACTAGTAGAGAATGAATGAGTGGTTGAGCATATTTTATGTAAATTAAATTAATTTTGACTCATTACATTGTAAATCATTAATATTCTGTACAATTGTCTCAGTTTCCTATGTCTAAGCTTGTAAGAAATTAAATTAATACATATATTTCCTATATATTTGACTATTGCTCTTATATAAAATATATCTCATTGTAAAAATATAGGTACTTGACATAGATAATTCTTATAAGAATATATGCAAAATAGTGATTTTTATTTAATTAAATTGTGTATTTTAGAAATTTTTGTAATTACATAAATTTTCTAATGTACAAATAAAGATCGTATTGATGACAATATTGTGTTTATTTTTTTTATAAATTTATTAAAAGTATTTTAAAATATTTGTGATATGCATTGATGCCAACACTGAAAAATTTAACTTGTCAGGGCATGCAACACTCACTCAATTTTCAATTATACACATTTGTTAAAAAATGGCGGCCGGCCCGATTGCAGAACGCAATCAAGGTAATTATTTTTATTAAGTAAATTAATTGCTTAGAAATTTATAAAAAAATTTACATTTTTTACTTCTTTTTTAAGTTATGGTCTGCTTACTATGTTGACTTTATTTCTTTTTTCTTAAACTATGACAATATTCAATTTCTAACCTTAAAAGTATTTATTTTGTTTACAAATATAAAATAAACTTAAGTATATAATTTCATAAAATTTTTTAAATTAAAAACAAAATTATTATGTAATTACAAGATGAGCAAATTTTTTTTTTTAAACATTTGTTTGTAATATTTTATTTTTGCCTTCATGTAAATACAGTAGGTTAGAATTAGATAAATTGGTTAAATAAATATTTATTGAATTAAATTCATTAAATTTTAGATGCCACAATTTATGTGGGAGGTTTGGATGATAAAGTTAGTGAATCCCTCTTATGGGAATTGTTTGTGCAGTCAGGCCCAGTTGGTAAGTTCATATGAAATATTATATATTAAATACAAAATTAAAACTGTGATTTTTTTGTAGTTAACGTTCACATGCCTAAAGACAGAGTAACGCAAATGCATCAAGGTTATGGATTTGTTGAGTTTATGGGAGAAGAAGATGCAGATTATGCAATAAAAATAATGAACATGATAAAATTGTATGGTAAACCTATTCGAGTAAATAAAGCTAGTGCACATCAAAAGAATTTGGATGTTGGAGCAAACATCTTTATTGGTAATCTTGATCCAGAAGTTGACGAAAAATTATTATACGATACATTTTCTGCTTTTGGAGTTATTCTTCAAACGCCAAAGGTAATAAAAATTTTACAAAGTAATACAAAAAAATTCATCAGAACTGTTTTATTTTAAAAAATGTAATATTTCAGATCATGAGGGATCCAGAGACTGGAAACTCAAAGGGATTTGCTTTCATAAACTTTGCATCCTTTGATGCTAGTGATGCTAGCATAGAAGCCATGAATGGACAGTACTTATGCAACCGGCCAATTTCTGTATCTTACGCTTTCAAACGTGATTCCAAGGGCGAGCGCCATGGTAGTGCAGCCGAGCGTTTGCTTGCTGCTCAAAATCCTCTCAGTCAAGCAGACAGGCCTCACCAGCTGTTCGCAGATGCACCGCCGCTCTTACCGTCAATGCCAAATATGCCTCAACCTCATCCACATCACATGATGCACGGAATGGTGATGCCACCGCCACCACCACCGAGAGCACCAATACCACCCATGGGCCATCCACCACCGCCACCCGTACCACCACCACCTTCAGGCTTTCCGTCTGGCATACCACCGCCACCGTTACCACCGATGCCCAACATGCCCTCTCATCCACCGCTACCCCCTGGCATGCCACCGCCACTACCACCCATGCCCAATCAAAATCAGCGTATGATCACACCACCCCAATGGAATGTCGGACAACCAGGACAATTCCCGCCACCACCACCTCCGACTGGTGGGCCTCCGCAATTTGGTCAGTTTCAACCACCACTCCCTCGAGCACCACCTGGCTGGAGGCAGCCCCATCCTCCACCTCCTTTTCCACCACGAGCACCACCACCCCCGCCTCCGCAAGACGGTGGACAATTTCAATAAATCGAGCAACGTTGTGGCCGAGTGGCGCGAGTGTTTTAAGAGAATTATAATCTTGAGCTGTGGATGTTGAGAGGACGAGTGATTTGAGACTTTAATTTGTATGACATAGTGTAACGACTATTTCAATGATTTTATTGTAAGTGTATAAATTGATGTTCATTGATTTAGTCGTATGCTTATCTTATTGTTAGCTAATCAAAGTAGAAAAATTTTTATTAATTTAAACTTTTTTTTTCAAAACAGTATAGTATAAGAATGTATGATACCGATTTTGTAAATTTCATAATCATATATTTAAAAAAAAATAAATATATTTGAACATTTTGTCATGAAACAACAAAATTTTATAGTTTTATTTTTATTTTACTTGACATTTCATTAGAATAAGATAAATATTAATATTATAGCTCTATACCATTTGTAGGTAATGTAAAATATTAAATGCTTATTTAAAATGTACTTGCTTATTTAACGATTTTGTAAATAGCTGCAAATTTTGACCTACATTTGTGTACCTATAATACAATTTCAAGGTACAGGATCGTTCATTATGCAAGGAATTAGGACTACTTACATGTATATA
This sequence comes from Leptomastidea abnormis, assembly GCA_030522805.1. Classification (NCBI taxonomy): domain Eukaryota; kingdom Metazoa; phylum Arthropoda; class Insecta; order Hymenoptera; family Encyrtidae; genus Leptomastidea; species Leptomastidea abnormis. The sequence goes on along the minus strand of JAPYZE010001258.1, from coordinate 7,757 downwards.
TTGGACAATCAGGGTCAGTGTTTCCTAAAGTATATCACTGACTAAATTTGAAATAGGGAAATACATATATTTTTTTTGCATAAAATATGAATTTTAAATTACGTTATTAATTTTGCATAATTTAATAACTTATTAAATTCTATACCTACAATACATCAAAATATAAAAAAATTTTCTGCCAAATAGAAAACATTACACATAAAATTTACATCTATAAAACCGAAAAAAAAAACAAATATCATCATTAATAATTTCTTCTTCTCTTTAAATCAACCCAAAAACTAAAAAAAAAAAAAAATTAAATAGCCATAAAAAAGAAAGAAATAATGAATCCTCGTTCTTAGCCCAAATGCATCTAACTGACCCACATTTCTGACCAAACAGCTAGTTTAATGAATTCCGTCAAGTGAAGTAAGAAAGAGGAGTAGTAGTAGTAGTAGTAAATGTATAGTAGTCCCTTAGCCCCTGTTAGCATCCGCAATCAGGCGATTACGTGCTGTATAGTATAGTGACCGCGAGTCGTAATCCACACACATGAGCCTGGAAAAGCCGGCCACACTGAAGGTATATAGAGAGGGTGTTATATCGATCCAGGAGGGTGGCAGTCAACGGAAGCGTCCGGCCAAGAGGCAAATTGTTCCATATCGATTGTTTCGCGGCAAGGGGGCTTGCACGACCGAGGCTTTACTTGGCCTGGCCAGTGTTGCCCTGACGGCTCGTCTACACGCACCTTTATAGGTGTTTTTCTTGTATATTTTGCTCTGGATATAGTTTAAGTATTAAACGATGGGATACACCATCAGGGAACCTTGGCTGTAGATCGATACGTCAGACTGATTTAAAGTGTTCGATAACTAATCGTTATGATTACAAAAATCGAGTAATTATTTCGGGAAGAGTATATCTTTGAGGGTATAAGTGTGTGGCTGGTAATTTATAATAATTGTTTATCTGATCGACGATTTTATACGCGTTTTTGTGTATTTGGTATTTTTTTTTAAATATACCGATAACTTTATCATTTTGATAAATAATTATATGAAAGAAAATATAAAAATCAATAAAGATTATACGTGTGCTTTTTCTAAACTTCAATCGCGTAATAATATTTTTTGTTTTTTTTTATTTCGAACAATTATTAACAACGAGATCAAGAGTAATAAAATCAAATCGTCTCTATCTGTATAATATAGATTACCGATTTATCAAAAGCTCACATTATTCCTTTTACTTTGTAAATAATAACCCTTGCCATAAAGTCTACGCCTCAGCGATAAGTTTTCCCTCTGAAATAATATGAAAGTAATGAGAGAGGAAGAATAATAGGCAAAACATATACATCACACACTGACTCACGCAATGTAAAGAAAACGGAGCAACGACCGGCGTCGTGCAATTTTCTTACAGTCGAGCCTCGGACGATTGTACAAGAAGAAGAAAAAAAAAAAAGAAGGGAAGTAGACGAAGGTAATATAGGAAAGGGTATATTATTATTATTATGCCGGTTGTAAAATGGCTAGGCTGTCGTATGAGTGCGACAATTCGACCAAAGAAGCAGAGGATGGGGACTCAGTGAGCAAACCATTTCCTTGTGCACCTGATAAGTATTGCTTCTACTGCTGCTGCAATCCTCAGTGCTGCTTTGTTATTCAACGTAGAACGCCTAAACATTTTTGGGAGGCATGGTATTTTTGGCTTGGGGTGGCACTTCTTGTTATCATCGTGTTATCTACGGTAAGTGCGAATTTTAATAACTTTTTCTTTTTCTTTTTTTTTGGTATTGTGTAAATGTTAATTGTGGATTGGTTGATATTGGATTAGGATGAGCTTTTAATATTGCACTTAGGGATGAAAAAGATCGGTAAATGATCGGTAATAGTATATGGGTAATAATATTGTTTTGAAGTATTTATTATTTTATAGAGTATCGGATTTAATCGATTTTATTTCATTTTTTATTTTTATTTTATTGTTTTTTAATCGGTTTCATAATAGGTCAACGGTGATGCTATACTTAGAATTCGGTTTTCCCTGAAAAATGAATTATAGATTATTTACTCTAAGTTCTATTCAAAATAAAAAATGTATTTATATTTATGTCAATCTAAACACATACATCAAAAAACCTAAATCTAATATTACTCATAAATAAAATTATCAAAATAAATTTCGAGAAGTTACAAATTTGTCCTTGGAGAAAAAAAGATATTATGCAACTATATTGAAATGAAATTAATTAATCATTTTATATTTTGTTTTCAAGATAATTAACTAGAACTACTATTTTAATTATTCATACAAACATAATTGTCAACTAATAACAATGAAATTTTAATTTTTTTTTTTTTCAAAAATTTACTAATGCAAACTATTCCGTCGTTTTTCCTTTCTTTTTCCATGTCCCATTATCAGTAAAAGCTCATCGAATATCGATCTTTTCGAAACGTTACATTATTGTAACGCTTCTTTTGCTTTCATAAAATATTTCAGACTCGGTAAACCGACACTGCTATATACGCCAATATATACAACGTAAACACCGTGAAAAGTCTAATCACCCTTGTATGTACCTCTATATTTTTTTTATCGTTACGCGATAAAAATAGAAATATACATTTGTAACGCCTGTTGATAAAAAAAATAAATAAATAAATAAAACAAAGCAGTAAGAAAAATAAAGAAAGTTACATTATAGTGTGAAGCTACAGTATAACACGTGTATTAAATGTAACGTTTAATAATCAATTGAAGCTTTAACTTAACATTTATATAAGCATCGATTTTGAAAGCCACAAGTTATAGTAATACTAACGTGACAAAGCATTTATTAAAAAAAAAATAATAATTTACCATATAATCAACATCAAATTATATGCATCAGTTATCGATCAATTTTTCTTTCCTTTTCGTGCAAAAAACTCAATTCTTATCACTTTTTTCAAATCTACCATCAAACAACAATAAATTAAAAAATAAGAATTCAACAAAACTAAAAAAAAATAAAGAATAATACATATTTCTACTGTAGTTGTAATAAAAAAATTACGTAAATTTTGCATATTAAAACAACAACAACAATCAAAAGGTTGGTACATACGTCGTGACCAACTGCAAGCAAAATCTTCAGCACATAGGCTATGGTATAGGAAGTCGAAATAATGGCAGCTCAAGATCCGAGGGACGTGGAGGTGAACCACAGCAGCAGCAACAACAGCAGCAACAACAACAACTGCATCAGCCTAACAGAAATGAAATTTCCATAAACATAATACCAGTCTCGGCGGTAATACCGACGCACAGGAAGTTTATGTTCATCACTCCACAGCCGAGTTGCGCTCACCTCAGTGAGTTTCATTCGTTTTCATCATCTTTTTATTATTTCTTTCTTTTCTTTTTTATTTTCTTTTGTCTCTGTTTGCGAACGTATAAAGAATCTTTGCCTATACCATATTACTGCGTGTCTGCACATGAATAGTTTTGCATATATCTTTTGCACATGACAAGTGCTTTCTTTTGTCGCTTAATAGGATTACCTCTGGCTCTGGCTCCTCAGGTATTTTCCACTTTTTTTTTTTTAACATGGCTATTCAAAGCTACAAGTAGTCCCCTTTTGTACATCTTTCATCAAGCACAAAATAACCGCTTATTGTAGTTATACTTTTGATGATAATAGTATATGATGATTAATACAATGTGTAATCTGTTTGAAAATTTTTCAGCTCCAGTGGTTGCATGACCTATTGCCGATCTCAACGTTTTACCAGCAATTTTATTAATTTTTTTTTTTTAAATTATGATTTTTATGTGAAAAGTGTGATATAAAAATAATTATGAGCTAAATGAAACAATTCAAGATACAGCAAAATAATATACTACGTAGCAAAGAAATCGAAGATTTGCCAATAATAAAAATGACGTGTTTACGTCATATCAATAATCGAGTGCAAGTGATTTGGCGTTAGTGGAAAAGTGGAGAAATTGGTTAAGGCAGACGATATATGGACAAGCTTACTATTACTTCCTTTTTTTTTTTTTGCTCATTTTGTTCGTTTTAACTTAAATTGAAAGCTCGACCTTTGAAATATAAATGTATATACGAGACTGAGATTTCACAAATATTACTTTAATAATATATATTTACGATTACTGACGATTGTAATTTTTTACATTTAACGATTTTACAGCAATACTTTGAAAAAAAATTCATCACGTGTTATTTTTATTTTTTTTTTTGCTGTTATACATTTTTGTTAAATTGTTGTTTTACTTGTGTACTTTTATTTATGTTTTGTGTCGAGCTCGCATAATATATAATGCATAATAACAAAAAAGATAATAAAAAAAAAAAAAACTATTTCCAATACATAAAAGCGCATGTTAAAACACATCGATCGACAAAATCTCTTGAGCAATGTCATTACTTACCAATATTTTTCTTTAATTTTCAATTTTAAAACATATCACACATACAACTCAACACGCGAATCCACACATTCTTCAATACAAAATCTTGCAAAGTATTTAAAATTGAGGCGCCTATATAAAGAAGCGTGGGTTCTCTCATATACATTGCATACCTAACATAAATCGCACAGAAACAGAAGGTAGTCGAGGGAGCCGGATAAAAGCGTGTGTAGCATGATCGTTGAGAAACAAACACTGTAATGTGAACGAGTTTCTCCAATGGCAATGGATTATATATGTATTATGTGATTCTAAAAATAAACCAGACCGCGAGAGCTAATGAGAGCTGTTTAATCAAAGCAATATATTCAATCTTACATCGATGTGTATAGGTAGGCGAGAATCATCCGATCAAAGAGTTAACGCGCTATTTCGGATTTTGTGTCGAATATTATTTTACTGTGTTATAAAAAAAAAAGCGCGGATGTGTCAAAGGGTTTTTAATGATCTAAGCGCCAATGATTAGACAGAAAAATGAAAAAAAAAATTTTTTTTGAGGAAATACCGAAGCTCTGTTTAAATAGGTAGTTACGTGCTTAATTGCCGCTTAATTAAATGTTACTCGCGATTAATTTCGAAGCGTTCTCTCTTTTATGTGTGTGTATGTGCGTTACTCGAATTTTTTGGAGCTCCTGAATAATCGTCGTGCTTGGTTGTATATGGATAGAAAGAGCAAGTGAGGGTATATATATAGAGGAGAGGCTGTTGCTCTCCTGCTATTGCTATATGTTGTGAAAGGACAAAAAGGGAGGTCGGAGAATCGGAGGAGTATAAAGACAGCAAGAAATGAGTAAGAGGATGGTTAAAGAGAAAAATAAGATGAAGAAGGAGGAGGAGGAGGTAGGGTATATAGAAGGACAAGAGAAATAGAGAGAGAGAGAAAGCTCCCGGAACGGAGTCTCTTGAGTCTCCCATTAACAATTAAGAGGACGAGAAAGAGAGAGAATCTTGGTGTACTGTTGGGGGAGAACTTGGTCGCGAATACCTGCGGTGAAATTCGCCGCCACACGAAGGGAGAAAAAGGTATAAGTATAGTAGCGAAGTTAAGCTTGAACAATGGAATGAATTAATGAGTGGGAGTGGGAAAGGACTGTGGGTTACATTGCTGCTGCTGCTGCTCATGATGATTATGATTATGATGATGATGATGAAAATTTTTAAATCGAATTTGGAAGCCTTGGATGTAATATGTGTGTGTTTTCTTTTTTTTAAACAATTTGTAATTAAGTAATATAAAAAAAAAATACTTTTACAATAAGTTACAAGGAAAATTCTATATGATTATTATTTATCGACTATTTTTATTTTATATTAAGTGGTTTTCTAAAAGTATAACAGACATAATTAATAATTGCGATAAAATAAATAAATAAAGTATCATGATATGAAACCTTTAATAATAGATTGTACAAATAATTAAACGTTCATATTATTTTGCTGTGAGGTAAAATTATTAGTTTTAATAGTGCAGTTATTAATAGGCCTTGGTAAACGATTATTATTATTATTACTATTATTATTTGTAATAATCAAGCAAAGATATTATATACGTTGCGGATTGACTGTTGGTGTGTGTGTGTGTGTATGTGTGTGTAAGTAACATGAAATAAGCGCGGAAAAAGAAAAGAGTATAGCTTGCTGTAAATTGATTGAAAATTTCTTTATAACATTCCCCTTATTACCAGCAAAACTTGTATGTATAGATATATGTAGCTATATATACATATACGTATATATTAAAAGGGGTCCAAGACCGCATTGGCACGCGCAAAAAGATCAGGTTTGCTAAAAAGTAAAAGTAGAAGTAAAAAGAGTAGGAGGAGGATGATATAAAAGGGAGGCAGGGAGTTAATTAAAGGTGGGCATTATAAGCTTAAAGAGAGAGAGAGAGAGAAAGAAAGAGATAGCACTGATGCCGCCTTGTATAGACGATGGAAATGCCAGAGGATTGCCGCGGCTGATATAAACCTTATCTCGATTCGACCTTTATCCGCAAAGCTCTCTCTTACTCTCTCTTTCTCTTTTGCCCTCTTAGGAACTCTCTTATATCGTATATTATGTGTATAGATATCCGTATTTAAGCGCCTATCTTTATACCTCCTCTTTCATTTTTTTTTTTTTTTTTTTACTACGAGATGAGTGCAAGAGTAATGCTTATCTATAAACTATCGGTGCGCTGATATTTTTGCGGATCGAAATATTCTTATGTAGGTATCACTACAATTTTTTTTTTTTTTCGTTTTTGATTTTATTTTGCTAGAACGATATCTCACGTGAATTATGTTTGAGATTTATGTTTTATCTATATTATTTGTAGTGAGAAAATTTGTGAAAATATTTTATTGTAAACTTTGATACAATGATATATATGCGTTTATGTATGTGATTGGAATTTGAAAATGTATTTGAAAAAAATAAAACTTTTAATTTATTATTGTAAAAATTAAAAAGGAAAAAAATTAGTAATAAACAGTATTTAATAATTATAAATTATATATATACTAACATTATACATATGCGATACAGTTTGAAATATTATTAAAACAAATTGACTTAATAAATAAAAAAAGGTCAACGATCGTTTCAAATATGTCAGCTAATAGTATGACTAATCTATTAACACATCAATAAAAATCCACATCAACTTATAAATTTTAAAAACAAATGATAACAAAATATACTTATAAAAAAAAAATAAAATTAACCATTCAAGACGTGCCTTAAAATCGCATCACATACAGAATCATTAAGACGTCTTTAGTCCTAAGGGACTATGTATCGGGGTGGTCGTTTTTTTTTGTCTCTTTAGCACACCTCCCGCGTCGTTTTCATTTAAAGTATATATACACTTGCAGTTAAAGGTGTGTGTACTTCTTATACTTTTGCGCTATATTGGTATATCACAGTTGAGTTGGCGAACAAATCAAGTATTTGCGATGAGTATAATACTTACGAGTCAGATATATATCAAAATATGTCATGTCATGTATGTATATTTTGCTGATGTTTAAAGTGTATAGTCTTGTAAGTTTGTATACTGTGAGTTGACTTATAAGTATTGTAATTTTTTTTTATAAATTGTAAGAAATTGTTTGATAATATATTTCTGCGATAAATTTATTTAATGTATAAGCCTCTTTTTTTGTGTGTGAAGAGTGTTTGAGTTTTTGTTGGCTTACAATATATAATATTATTTGCGTACATTTTAATCTTATGTTTTATAGCTGACAATTATATTATATACCTATAATGTATATGTCTTGGCTAAATAAACAATTATTCTCAAATAAAAA
>JAPYZE010001257.1:1385-25774 GCA_030522805.1 Leptomastidea abnormis | reverse complement strand
AAAAAAAGCATAATAATTATAAAATAATACGTTACTTCTTCACAAATCGAATCCGGTATGCAACATAAAAAATAAATCATTAACAATCTAACAATACCTAAAAGTGTCAACACAATAACAGCATAAGAGTCTCTTAATATCCAATAATCTTTTTTTTGTAAAAACAAAGACATCATGTAAATATCATTGACCACATGAGTAATTAATGTTATAACAAATAATAAAATAGGCCAACAACAAAATTTTGTAAATCTCTCGACCAAGTCACTCAAATTATCATGAAACTCTACAATTAATTGAAGTTTGACTAACTTCGAATTATCTACCAAAGGCCCAATAAAAATCATTTGTCCTTGCTTGCAAAATTTTCGTTTCAAAAACTTATTAACTGTACGATATTTTTTATCGAAATACAATAAAATTGCCAAAAATATGAGTACGTAATTATAGCCAACAAGATGTGGTACATTATAAGCTAACCAGATTTTAGATTGTGGTCTAAATACTTCGTATTCCATTTGTAATAAATGTTGGCTAGTAAGTAAAACAATAAGCATTATATTGATAAATACAAAATAAGTTTTGACAATATTCCAAAATTCTTCCAAACATTTTCTTTTACAATTAAATAATTTACGGCCACTTTTTTCAAGTTCTTTAAAAGAATCTAAGATTTTTTTTAAAACTGTTTGACGAAAGCCAAGAGTAATCCAGCAGGCACTTATTCCCATGCAATTTGTCGAAATAGAAAAAATATCCATTATTATTCGCATTTCGGTTTCTTCTGGAAATATAAGTTTAATTCTACTGTTTACTGTGTGTAAACAATGAATCATATAAGCAAGACTTAATAATAAATTGTAAAATTTTCCAAATTCAGAACATGTAAAATTATGTTCGTTGGTTAATTTAAATGGGCAGACACCGAATACTTTGCCGTAATAATATATACTGTTCTTTATGTAAATGTTTAAAATATTTTTTTTCATTTTAATAATTTATTCATTTTTTTATAAATATTGTTAAGGTTTATGGTAATGTTTAATGCAAATTTTTATTATAAGGTAAAATTTAATTATATGTTAGTATTAGAGTTTTAATTTAATGATTTATATCTTATGTTTTTGTTAGTAGATTACCAAAGGATACCTAATTTTTTTTAAAAGATGAAAATGTTTCTTTCATTAGAACATTAATACAGAAAAAAAGGTATATTGTGAGTCACGTATTACTGTGTAGATGTAATTTTATAAGATTGCATTAAATTACATTGAAAATAATGCACTTAAAATAAAACGTAGTAAAAGCAAGTCTTAAAAGGTGCGAGGAAATCGATTTTACAATGAAGTTGAAATGTTTTCATTTGTTGTTTAAACATAATTAATAATCATTAGGTGATTAATTTATTTATAAATTGATAAAATGTATTTTTAAAAACTTTTAAAAATGTTTCCAATTAAAAGCGAAAAATTTTGAATAATCAAAATAAGTATTTTGTAATAATAAATAATTATTTCATTTTTTAAAAATAATTAATTATAGATAATAATTAAAAATATATAAATGTTGTTAAAAATTGTTAAAAAAAAAAAAAAATTTCCCGTACCGGGAATCGAACCCGAGCCTCCTGGGTGAAAGCCAGGTATCCTAGCCACTAGACCATACGGGAGTTGAGTGTGAGAGATAATTTTTGAGATTTGAAGCATCGTCAATATCGAAATAATGTATGGCATTCTTATGAGTAAATACTATTAATAACAACACTATAAAAATTATTTATCGAAGAAATGAATAAAGTATTTCTAACTGTAAAAATATTCAGAATTTAAAATCTTATCATGCTTTTTTTTTATAAAGACGTTTATATTTATGAATATTTTTTTTTTAAACTGAATTTACTTACTTAAAGTGTACTAATAAATATTAACATGCAATAATTTTTTCTATATAAATGTTGTACTATTGTTTATGATATTTATATAATGTAAAATAAAACATTTTAAATATTTTTTAAGTTATGAAAAGCATAGAATTATTAAAAAACGTATCTTTTACCAAATAAAAAATTCATAATTTTTAGTCTTTTAAATAAAAATTATTTATATTCAACAATTGAAGAATATTGCATTATGTAAAAATTAACGTACGAATAACAAAACGACTGTTAGGTTTGTCAAAATTTAAAAACGTTCGATTTTTAGCTGTTATGGAAAAATAACGATTAGTAGTTTTACCGCTACGTTTTCTATTACTTATTTTTTTATTCAATTAAAATTTCTTGTTTATTATTCCTTTTAAACATCCCAGAATAACATTTTCATTTATTATAAATATAAAATCAACAATTTACAAAACAAAATAGATCTACATAAAAAAATATAGCTAAACAAAAATTTGATTTACCTGATTCGACAATCCAATTCTTCTTACTCAGCATAATAAATAATCTTCCAAAAAATGAAAAAAAATTTGTCAGAAGTGGGATTCGAACCCACGCCCTCAGAGAGGACCAGAATGCCCAGTTTACCCGACATTACAGTCGAGAAGGTGATAAGCCTTGAGTCTGGCGCCTTAGACCGCTCGGCCATCCTGACAATTTGATGCTCGTCGCTTAAACTCCCGAGATAAGACCTCGATATCATAAGACACACAATTACGTCAATTGATACTTACAAAATTATCAATTAAATAACGTTAAACTCATTTTCAAAGATAAAAAAGTCACATTACGTTTACATTGCTAAAAAATCACGTTAGACAATGAAATAACTATTGGCGGTTACAAGAGAACTAACCAATCCTAAGTGACTACAATCTAAGCGCCATCTGTCAATTGGTTCTAACGGAAAAGCATCGTCATTCTTTTATTTCTCCTCTTTTGGTCTTGGTTTCTCCCCTTCCCCCGCTCACCGACAGAATCGCGAACGCGTAATTTAACCGAGAAAAAATAACCCAACACCCTTATCCTAACCTTCAACTGGACCAAGCTTATTCCCCAGAAAAATCATACAAGAAAGATTCAACATTGAAAATTAATTAAAACAAAAAAAAAAAAAAAAAACAGTAACTAATTTAAGTTTGAAACGAAGTAAACTCGTCACCCAGGTCGCAGGTGAGTACAAATAATATGTAACACCTTGAAAATTTCACGTGGTAACCCTCTCCTCTTCTATTCTTGAATTATTCAGACTTGATTTTGCAAACTAGACATTTTACAACCCATTTGTCTTAAAAAAAATAAGCTTCTTTTTTCTTTTTTAACATTATAAAGTTAAAAGGTCACCCTCATTTCTTCCCTCCATTTCCTATACACGTAAAGGTCATTCAATCCAAAAAAAGCCATAGCTCCGTTTTTGAAAATTCAATCGGTTCCAATTCGATCTAAACAAGCCGATTTACAACCGGTAATAAATCGACAGGTGTAATAAAAAATATCTAAAGTAATTCTCATCAGCGTGCGTCGTCCTCAAAGACGACGTTATGACGACGACGACCGGACGCGGCAAAAACGTCCTCTCTCTCTTTCCTCTCCCCCTTCTTCATTTACAACCACACACTTACACCAAGACCAAACGTAAAATCCAAAAAAAAGAGAAGCCGCGCGTGCGTGTGGGCCTTCAAAAAGAGGGGGAGGTTTTAGCCGCGATGACGATATGGCGCTCGGCGTCAAAAAAAAGAGGGGGGTGGAGGGGGCGAGAAGAGTCCGCGCGCAGCTGGTTACCATATAACGTTCCTCAAGTTGGAAAGAGAAAGAAGAAGCGGGAGTTGCGGCGGCCGCTTATAGCAAAACGAAATATAACACAGTTGTGTGTGTGTCTTCGGAGCAGAAGCTCTCGTTGACGAACTTCTCGATAAAATAACGGAGTCATTTTAGATAGAAATATAAAATATTAGGAAATATTTTTATTAGTGTATTAGAAAAGATACACACACACAGTAGATTTTGTACTTATTTAATCTAAAGTACAGTTAAAGCCGCTATAAAATAAAGCGGTTAAGTGTGAATAAGAAGTGAGGAGTAGGGTTTTGTTTTTGGATCGTACGTGTGAGCAAGTGAGTATATATTATAATAATGAAAATAACGTTCTTCTATTCTTATATATGCCGGTCGGTGTTTGATCTCTCTTTCTTTTTTTTTTTTATTCTTTCCCGACCTTTCCGCGTGACGCTTTCCCTCGAGGGGAAGTCTCGAAAAACCCGTGCGCGCGTTCTCTATATACCTAACACATTTTATAGATATATTTTACTGTGTGTGCTGCGCGCCGATCGGCCATCGTGGCCCTCGCGTTTCTCATCTCTCCCCCTTCGTAACGTTCGACCTTAACCTCTCTAGTTTCGTGCTGCTGCTGCTGCTCTCACTCTCTCTCTATTTAATACTTTCTTTTTGATCAGGATATATATCGGTAACTAAGGTACGTATCATCATCATCATCATCAGCTAACTTTATATCCTTTAATATTTACAAAGCTATTTAAATCGTTGTAATATCCACGTAGACGTACGAGAGACGTAATATAAGAACGTGTCCGATTCGTCTTTGAAGGACGAAACGTCCTCGTGTAAGCGTGAGCCGTGATTCCGTTATATGTATTCCGGAACATCGGCTTTTTTTCCCTCCTCCTCCCTCATCTCCCTCGTGCTCCCTGTTGAGGCTTCGCTTATATATATACATTTCATGTGTGTGTGTGTATTGTATACTCTGCATATCTCTCTTTTCCTCTGTTCATCACTTTTCTTTCTCGAGCCTTTTCTTTTTTAGAACGACACTTACACACACACACACACGCGCGCGCGCGCGCGCTAATACATACACATGTACGTATACTTTGGTTGCGTTTGTGCTCCGTTATAATAATTGTACTTTCACACGCGTCCCTTTACTACTCTTCATTTTACATTACATATACTTTTCAAAGTCTGTATTAAGCTAATTTATCGTTATTGTCTTTTTTTTTTTGCAGAGGGAAATTGTATGAGTCAAAAAATAGAAAAGCCAGTGTTGTCAGGTCAACGCATCAAGACCCGAAAAAGAGGTGAGTTGGCGACTTTATATTCTCAGATTGATGAGCTGCATGCATGGGCCTATTTATTTTTCGGAGCACGAGGTCGCAATCTAGCGCAATCGTTTCGTTATTGTATATTTCGTTAACTAAATAAATATTGATAATTTGGTCATACAACATTTCCAAAGATATGAATGTCTTTGTTTCAAAGAAGGACGATGGCCCGTTGTCGATGATTCATTTGTGCTCCGACAAATAAAGAAATCACGCTAAGCGCGTGCTTTGTCAGCTGGCGTGCTTTGGTATCATCTCGTGATTAACTTGAGTTTTCTTTTTGTTATATCTGTTTATAGATGAGAAAGAAAAATATGATCCAACTGGATTTCGTGATGCGGTCATCTCTGGTCTTGACAAAGCCGGTAACGACTTAGAGGCGATCTCAAAGTACTTGGATACAGCGGGCTCAAAGCTCGATTATCGACGTTACGGCGAGGTTCTCTTTGATATTTTGATTGCTGGTGGCCTTTTAGTACCTGGTGGATCTATCGCTCAAGATGGAGACAAGCCAGTCAAAACCACAGCCTGTGTCTTTGACCAACCTGAGGATATGGAGTCCATGCGCAATTTTGAGCAGGTAAGGTTTTTTCTGTTTTTAAAGAAAACTGCAATAGTGGCATGTGTTTGCTCCAAAATTGTCATATTTTTTGTCAATTGCAAAAACAATGTTAATTTGATTTTTGTATAGGTCTTCATTAAACTTACTCGGAGATACAAATACCTAGAAAAGATGTTTGAAGAAGAAATGAAAAAGGTGTTAGTTTTCATGAAAGGATTTTCTCCAGCTGAAAGAATCAAACTAGCACGAATGACAGCTCTCTGGATTTCAAATGGAGCTGTTCCACCAACTGTATTGTCTGTTTTAATTAATGAACATCTCGTGAAGGATAATCTTGCCCTTGATTTCCTCATTGAAGTGTTTGTAACATGGAAACAAGAAAAAGGCTTACCTAGTTTAATGACTGCTCTGAAAAAAGGAGGTATTGAAGGAAGGTGCGTATTGGTTTTAAAAATTTATTCACTAACTAATTTACTTTACCATGAAACTTAAAAAACAAATTTAATTTTGAATTTATTTTTACAGGCTTATGGAATTTGTACCACCTAACAAAAGAACAGATGAATATTTTAGAACAGTTTTTGAGACAGCTGAGTTGGCTGACATTGTCAAACTCCATAAAGCTCAAGCAAGTCAAGAAGCCAAACGTGATCTCCAACAACTACTTTTAGATGACTTGTCTGATAATAAACCTGTTAAAGACATCATTAACGATCTCAAAGAAATGGCTCAACGCTGCAATATTCCTGAACATGATGTCATAGGATTGGTAATTAAATATTCATTTTATATCATTTGTTGTTATTTACATTTTGTAAGTGATTTTAAATAAAATTTATTTTGATTTATTTCAGGTTTGGAACACAGTGATGAGCCAAGCTGAATGGAACAAAAAAGAGGAATTAGTTGCTGAACAAGCACTGAAACATTTAAAGATTTATACACCACTGTTTGGTGCATTCACGAACACTGCCAAGTCTGAGCTTGCTCTACTACTCAAAGTTCAAGAATTCTGTTATGAGAATATGAACTTTATGAAAGTCTTCCAAAAAATCGTCTTACTCTTCTACAAAAGTATGTATACTTATCTTATTTTTAAAGATTATAAACTTCTGAAAATGTATCTATATAAGTTAAATATGAATTGCTTTAAAATTTGTCTTTATTAAAAATATTATTTATATCATTATTTCTGTGTATTATTTACAGCGGACGTAATATCAGAAGAAGTCATTTTAAGGTGGTACAAGGATGGACACTCTGTCAAAGGAAAGATGTTATTTTTGGACCAAATGAAAAATTTCGTTGAATGGTTACAAAACGCAGAAGAAGAGTCCGAATCTGGAGAAGAGGACGACTAAATAATTTCAAAGTATTGAGAATTTTACTGTTTACTCAAAAATTTATATTTTTTTGAGTGATTTATTGTGCAACAGAATAAAAAAAAACATGAATTTTATATCAAAAACAATTTTATTCATTTATTTAAAGTGATGAGAAAAATAATTTAATCATAATCATATTTTAAATAAACAAATTAGTGCATCATAAAAACTAAATTTTTCTACTAAAGTCTATTTTTGAGTACTTAATATTTTTAATTGATGAAAGAATTACAAAGTTTTTTTTTCTAATTTGCATATCACTTGTTTTAGATACACTCAAGTAACATTGCCAGGACAGAGCAATCCAGATTCTGTCCAAAAATAAAATAAGTTTTTGGGAGAAACGTGGAAGACTCTGTATTTAAGAAACTGTTTGAGACTTCTTGAATGAAAAAATCGGGACACATTAAGTTCCTAATTTGATCAAACATCTGATTTTTTAAAGAAAAAATAAAAGCATAAAACAAATTGAAAATCACGGATAACTGATGATAGAGGGGGTACTAAATAATAGTGAGAATGATTGTAAATTTGCAATATCTTTGAATTGTATTGCGTTAAGATAAAAAAAAGATATTTTGTGTTACAATTTTTATAAACTCCTCTATACAATGTGTATACAGAATTTAACAAGAGAGAATAAAACTACGCCTGTGTATGTACACTTTTCAGAACCCTTACTTAATTTGTATAATATGAAAAAAATGTATCAGTTTATAAAAATATACTGTCAGGTGATGTTTGATATTTATTGTTCTATTTATATTTAATGCAATCCCCATTTCCAAATTATTATAGAATGTTCAATGAAATTCCAATTAAAAAAAAATGTTAAATTTTTAAATTATTTTATTTACAATTTTTTACAATTCTTTTTTATATTACTTAAAATTTTTTATTTACCTTTGTAAGCCTTTAAGCTTGGCACATTGCTTTTCGTAATAGTGTTAATGCCATTCATAAAAGGAATTAACTTTTTAGGGACTGTGATATTGCTGTCCTTCATTTGATGTGTTTCACAAATCGCAATTAACATTCGCGGTACCGCGCATGCAGTGCCATTCAAGGTATGCACATGCAAAACTTGGTCATCTTTGGTCTTGTATTTTATGTTAAGTCGTCGTGCTTGGTAATCTGTGCAATTACTGCAGCTTGATATCTCACCATACTGTTCTCTACCTGGCATCCATGCTTCAATATCAATTTTTCTAGAAAAAAAATTTATTCATGTTTAATAAAAGTTAGAAACATTGAAATTATTTTATAGTTTTAACAAGTATTACCGGTAAGCTGGTGAACCTAATTCATTAGGAGGCATATCGATAACTTTAAAATGCAACCCTAATTGGCTAAATAATTTTTCTTGAATTGCAACAATTTGATCCATTGTTTCAACTGATTTTTCTTGTTCAGAACAAATGAACATTTCAACTTTGGTAAACTGATGTACTCTATAATAAAATACAATTTATTTTTTAAAGGGTTTATAAGTATAAAAATATTAAAATAAAATATATTACCTGTAAATGCCTCTTTCTTCAGCTAAATTTGAAACTTCTGCCCTATAACATCTGCTTACAGCTGCAAGTTTTAAAGGCAATTCTTTGTATGAGAAAATTTTATTAGATAATTTATAAGCCAATGCCATCTCTGCTGTCCCAGAAAGACTTAAATCATCTCCATAATATGGTTCTAGTTCATATACCAATTTCCTTTCACCATCGCTGATTAATCCACATCTTTCAATGACTTGAGAAGGTAAAATATCTGGTACTGAAACTAAATGGAAATCATGTTTTAACAATTCTTTTATTGTACAATTAACTAGGGCCTGCTCCATTTCAGCTAGTTTGTCCAAAAAAATATAGCTTCTAGATCCTGACACTACTCCTAAGCGTTCAGTTCTTAATAATTTTAACTTGTTCATTAAAACAGAAAAATCTTGTGGCGTAAAATCATAAGTTGGTAAGTCTCCTGTATCTCTAAGAATAAATGGTTCGTCATCTTGATACGTTAATACATTTGGATCAGTAAGATTAGGAATTTTACTTAATTCTTTGTAAAGTGCTTCCTGAGAATGTTGGTTTTGATATAATTCTAAAACTTTGTCAATATCTGCATGGCTTTTTCTCTTAGAAATATTTTTAGCTATTAAATCTCGATTTGAAGGATTGCACAGAAAATTAACATTGTACTCTGGCTTTGGCAAGTGAATTTCTGATTCAAGTAGAGGAATAACTTTTTTTTGGAGCTGTAAATAAATAAAATTTATAAGACAAAATTTAAACCTTAATTTTATTTATAACAACAATTTATAATTAGATAATTTTGCATAAATACCGCATCTTGACTGTAAAACTTCTTGGAACTCAAAAATTTTATAAGCTGTCGATTAACACTTTTCATGCTGTATTATTTTTTTTTTTATAATTCAAAACATAAATAACATTTGGATTAAAGTTATGTGAAGCTTACAGTAGTTGACATTTAACATTTTTATAATTTTTTAATATTTCATTTTTTCTAGTCAAGTTGCATTTGCACGCGTATCAACAAAGTAAATTGAACCTAACTTGACATGAAAAATGTTGTATAGGACGATCACTTATCAGATATTTAAAATTCATTAAAATAAGTATAATTAATTAATAAAAATTATCTGATACAAGTATAGCAGATTATTATTGCTTAATTACTTTTTCAACATTAATTTAAAAGAAATAATAAACAACGTAAAAAATCGTAAAATAATTAAAATTTAATAAAAGTTACAGTCATTACCGTCAATTTTTATTCAAGAACAAACTTGAGTCAAGCGAACGCGCTTATTGAAAAGTAAGGTAAAGTTAGGGTAAAGAAGCGTCTGATCCCGATCATCATCAACCTCGTCAGGAAATTTCTTGCTGTTAAAGTGAATTTTAATCTAATAAATAAAATAAAATCAGTCAATTTTTTGATTCAATCAAAAGTAAAAAGTAAGGTAAGATTGTTGATGAATCAGATCTAGTAAATATTTTTTTCTTCAAGGAATTATTTTTAATGAAAAAAAATTTTATCTTTCACGTTTTGTATGTACATGCTAGCACATTTTTAAAAATTTAAATCTTAGTATCATGAATATAAATTAAAAGTATTAATAATTGCATTTATTCTATTTTTCAGAATCAAACATGGAGCGTAAAGATATAAGAAATCAAAAAACTAGTTCTTCATTGACACTACATCTGGAAATAATTGATTATAATTTACCAGGCCCTTGACAATAATTTTCCAATTTTAATTAAGAAAATTGACCAAAAATGAAATGTAAATCGAAGAATTGGAAATACATAAGAAGCTGCTGATACTGCATAAATGGTATGTTGGATTGTATTTTGTATTTTTATTTTTTAACTGATATAATTACAATCAGCTATTTCAAATGATGTTAGAATTTCTTCACCTGATAATAACAAAATTATATTTTGTTATTCATAAGATGACACATGACTCTGATAATAATTAATAAAATAATAATTGTTTTGTTTTTTATGAGAAATAATTAATAACTGATACCTTTTATTTTCAGTTTCTTATAGACAATTTTTTAAAGAAAAAAGTGGATACAGAAGGAGCCATAAAAATACAAAATTCTTTAATTAATAAGGTTGGTATACTAAAATTATTTACACTTTAATATTAATTATTTCCAGTATGATGTTTGATGTCTTCGTATGAATGGAATAAATAAAATTTAACAATAATGATAAAAATTAAGTCTGATTAAATTAAGAATAAACTCAATTAGAATATTTTTTAAAAGAAAAAATAATTGTCAATTTCTTTTTTAGGTCCACAAACTGTTTTACAATTACTTTGGCTCAAAAACTAGAAGCAAACGAAGATCATTAAAATTACATAAACCAAATAAATATTATATTTTTATTACCCTATTACATGTTACACAATAAAAAAAGTTGTAAAATAAAATATATTTTTGTAAATTACTTAATGTGTTCTTTAACTTAAAAAAAAAAAAGAAGTATCACACAACCATTCTTACTATATTATCCCTCTTCAACATCTGAAATATATCTTACTCTATACAGCTACATACACCCTTCTTTATTACAGAAAATCAATGGTCCCTTATAAATAAAGTATATCATCAGTACTCCGAAATCCCGCAATATACCGGTCGACTATGCATATTTCATGCGTTCCACTAAAACCTGACGTCACGCGGAGAAGGGGAAAAGGCCGCCCCCATTATGCATCCCCCATACATATATATTAAGTGCGTGTTAAACAGAGACAGGTAGTACAGTCAGCATCAGGGAGAAGAGGAGGGCTATAGTATAGACGCACAGTGAAAGAAAGAGAGCGAGGAGAGGTGTTCTTGAAATTCCAGAGAGCCGCGCAAGTAAGAGAGAAAGAAAAAAAGGAGCAAATAAGGGAGAGAGAGAAAGAGGATTCTTTCTCCTCCGCCGCGCTCTCTTTCTCTCTGTACCACACAGTCTCACTTGCATCTCCATATATTATTCTCTCGTTGTCGTGCGTGTATACTGGCTGGTGCCTGTCTTAGCCGGGGCTATGTGTTGGCCCGCATCTTCGAGGAGCCGCGAGCCTTGAGGGCCATCGCGCGACTCCGCAGCATCTCAGTTTCTTAGGATTATAATCTCCACACCTGTGAGAGATCAAAAGATTACACCGGTACAATATACTGCGGCATGTGAACCTCACGGGGAAGCTTTGGCTTCGTGCCTTTCCCGTATATATTATACATATATCCTTTTGGTGAGTATATACACATAACATATATCGCTCCGGTCGTACCCTCGCGCCTACCTATATGTATTATAGAAACATATATATGTTGCGTGCACGAACCTGCCACTGCGAGTCGTTGACCTGCATTAAAATATAAGTGTAAATTCGACATTTATTTTGTATCCCAACACTTGCATCTCATAAACATGTGTTCATGGTATTTAACACGCGTATAAACAAAACGCCCTCGCGATTGTAAACAAAGTCGTTATGTCGAATGTTTACGGCTGCATTGGAGTATATTATTATGCTGCGTAGGCGTGCGGTGTCTGCTCTTTTCTCGAGGGATGTGTGATGATCTTTTTGGCTTTTCGCGTTTTGTATGTTGATTTTTAATAGTAATCCATGGATATATACTTTTTTTTAAAAAGTTAAATATTATAAAAGTGATCTAGTAATACAAAGTGTTTTTATTTTATAGGTAAAAGGCTTCCCATCTTAGATTTCCCTTTAATTATTGAATTACTTTATCATCAAAATGTTGAAAGTAATTTTGGTCTTGACTCTTGTGCAAGGCCTTCAGTCTTTATCTTCTATTTGCCCATCGAGATGCACCTGTAAACACATTAAACCACAAGCGGAATGGCTAAGGGTTACTTGCAAAAATGACATACAGGATATTAGTGACATTGATTTCAAAGATGTTAGCATTGAAATGATGCATTTGTAAGTTTTTTTTTAAATTTTGGATTATATATTTTTATATATAATGTTCAATATTTTTATTTACTATATGTTAAACGTTAATTTTTTAGGGATCTTAGTAGAAATGATTTGTCAATTATCAAGGTGGACACATTTAAAAATCTATCTAATTTGAAACGCTTAAATCTTTCTACTAATAAAATAACAGTACTTGACGAGGGTGTTTTTGAAGGATTAGGAAATTTAGAAAAATTGTAAGCCTTTTTTCATATTTAATTATTTTTTAATTTTATTATTGCAATGCTGTTAAATATTAATCCAACGTTTGTTTTTATTTCTTTTTTAGGGATTTAAGTAAAAATTTAATTTCATCTATAGATCCACATGCATTTAAGAAATTGTCAAATTTAAGAAAACTGTAAGTATCTGTTAATGTACTAATTTTTATAATAATAATTAAATCTAAAAGAATAATATGATTTCCATTAACATTGCATTTTCATGCTATATTTTTTGCTTTTGCAATGGGTTCTGACAGTGATTTATCAAATAATGCCATAACCATATTAGAGGTGATAGTATTTCATGGTTTATTGGCTTTAGATCATTTGTAAGTTTAATTTATAATTTTTGTTGTCAAATTAGTGGCTTTTGTTGTTTAGTTATAGATTGTTCTTTGTTAAGTTTTGCATTTGATTTTGCTTACTTTTGCTTTTAAAATATTTTATAATTTTTTTTTATTAGTTACAAACCTTTATGAGAAAATTTAATTATAGCATTATGAAAGATTTTAGGTATGAAATTTAGAGAAAGTATTGCATAAATAAAAATAAAATGTTTTGCTTCATATTAAAAATATTTCTAAAAAATCATCTAACTAATATAAAGTGCACTGTTTATTCTATTATACTCTTTCAATATAGTTCACTTATGAAAAATATAATTTTAATTTGTTTTTATAGAAAAATAAATGACAATAAACTGCAAACCTTAAAAGAAGGCACATTTCATGGCTTACAATCATTAAGAACACTGTAAGTTCAAAAATTGATCAACTAATCTTGTAATTATTTCAAGAATTAAATTTTTAATAATTCATACAATTTCAGGGATGTTTCTGCTAATCCATGGAACTGTGATTGTAATTTATTTTGGTTTAGCTATTGGATACAAAATAATTCAGTAAAGTTGTCGTAAGTTTAATACCTAATGCTAATTGCGATTTAAATAAATAAGTAAATAAACCTAATCTTATTGAATATTATACCTATCCATTAAAACCATTTTCAGTCCTTCACCAGAATGTGATTCACCAATAAGTTTGAAAGGAAAACAATTAAAAAAGCTTAGAGTACTCAAAGAGTACGAATGCAAGTGGTCAACGCCAGCAATTGAAATTGTACCTGATCAAAATCAAGTTGTATTTGCTGGTGACACCATAACGTTAAAATGTCGCGCTCCCAGCGTCACCAGCGACAAATTTGCAAGACTTAATTGGCTCTGGAATTCTAATATTACTTCTGATATCCTGGATTTAGATTTATACAATAATCCTGAAAGTAACTTCACTGACATTAGAGTTGAAAATAGATTTGTTGATGACAGTGGTATTGTGGCAAGGTAGAAGATAAAATTGATTTATTAATTAATTATTTGTACAAATAGCAAAATTACATCATACTATTTTGCTTTTCAGTTCTCTTATGATTGATCCAGTTAAAGAAGAACACAATGGACAATGGAACTGTCTTTTGATCTCAGCATATGGAAACATATCACGAGCAATTAACGTCATCGTTATATCAAATCGTACTCAATATTGTCCTTTAGCAAGTAATTATTTTTTATTTTTTTAATTATGTTTTTTACACAAGGCAAAAATTAACTATTTTTTTCTTTTAGTAACAAGAAATAACAAGGGAACTTACGCATGGCCACGAACGGTGATTGGGTGGAAAGTAGAGTTGCTTTGCGAGGGTAGCGGCCAATACAGTTCTCCTCAACTAGTTCCAAGAGCTTCTTACGAATGTAATAGCACTGGTCAATGGGAGAATTTAAATACCGAACACTGCCCTTATGTGTCCGCCACAACGAAAATACTCGAGCAATTTTCTACAGTCAATATATCTCTCACTAAACCATCTTTACCCAAAGGTTCTTTGTTAGAAACGATCAAGAAATTAAAAAATATCACAGGAGAAGGAGCTTCATTAACTGATCCGGTCGAAGTGCACTTCGTTACACAAATCATCGAGAATTACGCAAGCTATTTGGTCGAGGAGAAGGAACTCGGTGCCATGTTGATCGATGTCGTTAATGTTCTACTGAACTTGCCGAAATCGATGCTTAGATCTGCGGAGATTAGCCATCAAGCTTGCACGAGATTACTCAAGACCATTGAATTAATAGTGGAGGTGACACCACCAAGTCAGCTCATACAGCTATACAAGAAAAACATGGCACTCGAGGAGTATCGGGTCAAAGCCGACAGTTTTACTGGACTCACCTGTACTTGGTACAGCAATTCTGAAAATGCTCTTATGAAATTACTACATTGCTCTATGAGTAACAAAACAGCGATCGTCAATTCTAACAGTGGTGAGACTATTATCGAAGCCTCGATACACTTGCCAGCTACACTTTTTAGGAATGTAAAAAGTGGGACAGAGCCATATCAACTTATGGTTTCCATGTATACGGATAATAAGTTGTTTCCTAAAGTTAACGACGAAGACAAATATGATGTGACATCAAGCATTGCTGGTAGTAAATTGAGTAAGTTTAATTGAGTTGTAAATTATGAAAACTTTTTGCTCAATAACATAAGATAGAATACTTAATTTCGGACATTTTTTTTTTCAGTGGGAATGACTGTTCAAAACCTTACTGAGCCTGTGTTCATTATGCTGAAAGCTCCACTAATGTATTATGCAAGTAGTAAGCCTGTACCAGTTGTGTGGGATCCATTTTTAAACAATAACACTGGAGGCTGGACCAGAGATGGTTGTTACTTGTCAAATTTCATAAATAATTTTATTATTTTCAATTGTGATCGATTAGGTTATTACGGACTGTTGCAAGACACATCTTTTCTTAGTGAAGATGGTAAAAGGTAAATTTTAGAAATTTTATTTATAAACAGACTTAAATTTTTAATTAATTTGTCTGATAATTTTAATTATTAAACGTGTCCTTCCGTGTTTACAGTTTCACAGGTGCCAAATTTAGATATTCCAATCCCGCGATATACGTGGGAAGTTTCATTCTAGTATTATGTTTAGTAAGCACTACCGTTACGTATGTTTGCTGTTATGCATCAATAGCAATGCCGAAAAAAGCTAAGCACTGCGTTATCAACACATGGATAGCTATTGCCCTCCTTTGCTTCCTATACACTTCTGGTATTCAACAAACTGAAAACGTTGAAATTTGCCAAGGTGTTGGCATAAGTCTACACTATTTATCACTTTGCTGCTTATTTTGGATGACAGTTTCAGCCAGGTATTATTTAAATTCTTTAATTGAAAAAATAATTAAAAAATCAATCATGTAAATCTATACTTATTTTTTTAGCAATATGTACAAACGATTATCAAAGTCTACGATGGATCCAATAACGGACGACGATGAACTACGCGAACAACCGATTCGCAAGCCCATCCTTGGACTTTATCTTGCAGGATGGGGTATCGCTTTGATAATTTGCGGTATCTCAGGCTCGATCAACCTGCGCGAATATGCAGGCTATTCGCATTGCTTCCTCACTTCGACACCATCCCTCGCTGCACTTTTTGTGCCTGCTGCTATTCTTCTCGTTTACCTTACTATTCTTCATATGCTCATTCGTTGCACTATACGTAATGTCGATCTGAATGGGCAATTATCCGAAGGTACTCAGGCTACAGAAAACGTTGATCTGGAGTTGCTTGAACCGAATCCGAACCCTAGCTCGGACAGGATTAGTCTTCATAGTTCGCAAACCGTATCATCCGAAGTTGAGGACCAAGAACACTCACAGGTAGGTGTTTTCTCAAAGTAAATCTTATTCTACATAATTTAAAATTTACTAAATCCAATTTTGTCTCATTTGCCTTTGTAGATGACTCAGCTTAAAGGTTTAATTGTCGTTATGATTTTGTATCTGATATCTTGGCTATGCGCTGCTATGACTACAGCAAATCTTCTTAACATGTACATCCCATACAAAGAAACAATATTTGCTGTATTGTATGCCGTTTCTTCGAGTTCACTGGGCATGTTCATCCTTCTATTCTATGGAATAGCACGTAGCGATGTGAGAGCTCAGTGGTTAAGAATGCGCTGCTGGTTGAAACAGAAGAAGAATAGATGTTGCAGAACACGAAATGTTTCGGATGCGAATCCGGCAATTCCAACGCAACCGCTTGTTCCGTTGGCTGGTATGTTTATAATCATTATATTTTGAGTTTTATTTTAAGAATATGTCAAATAAATAAAACAAAATAATTTTTAAAATTCCAGCTCCTCCACTATCAAACTCCCAAGCAACGCAAGTTTCGGACACAAACTCTCTTGGATCATCACGACATACGCACAAATCTCAAAGTAGCTGTAATACGTCAAAGCTGACTTCGAATGACGCAAGTCGCAGTTGTCATGTAGCTAAGCCTAATCTACTGATGCTACATCGTCAGCAATACCGTTCAAATAACTCCGTAACAACATTCAACACCGAATCCGCGCCTGCTTCGGTCGAGATGTTCTACAACCCGCACCAGAGTGGTGTTGCGCGCAAATTCTTCAAGAAACAACGACGTAACATGACTAAAAACAGTAATTTGGGTCCGCGTAAACAGGGCGACGGTGGTGCAACCAGTGACAACGGCAGTTGTGTCAGTGTTCCAAGACGGGCTCTTCCAATCACAACATCTGCGGCACAAAAACTCGATAACGATATTGAAAGAAGCATCCTGAGTACTAGTGCCAAGGTCAATAATACCAATATCCATGTTGAGGTGAATCCAGTGAACGACACAAAGAATGTCAATATCTTATCGGATAGTGGTGGAAGCGTGGCTGAAGATAGAAATTTGGTGCTGAGATACGTGATAGGTCAGGAGAACCTTGAAAAAAATACGAGAAAGGTTAATAACGAGAGTCCATCACGACATCCTCATCATCACCATCACAATCATCATCAACACCAGCAACACCCTCACCATCATCAAGCTCAAAATGGTAGGTATTAATTTTTGCGGCTAAAAATTTTTAAAAATCGTTATTCATTTATAACATTGTTATTTTAGGTACAGCAAGTCGACATAAGTACCTTCCAATGACAACTAATCACGCTACGTGCACCAGTCCCTATGAATCTGATGCTACAGAGTCAAAAATCGAAGAAGAGGACGAGGAAACAGTTGAGCAACAGAAACAGACACGTAATGTGTCGCAGCAGTGCAGTCTTGAGTGTAGCTCCGAGCTTGAATCAATAACGCAAATTGCAAGCGAACGTAGTGAGCATAATCTCTCAGATATTAGTGAAATGGCCTCGCCAAGATCGACCGATGGCATAGCCGGTCGAAGATCCAGCGTTGATGAGACAATTTTGATAGAACGAGATCAGAGAATAGCGAGACACAGGTTAATTTTTTTAATCTTGAGATTTTTTATTTATTCGATTCAGAAATTTTTATAAACTATTTCTTTTTTGTAGATCATATAACATGTACAATCATCACTCAGGTAGTCTAAGCTCTCTTCCCCTGGCCGACCGCTCAATGGCCTCGTCACGTAATAAGAGCAGCTATCGTAGCTCGTTAAACGACACAACGAGCCTAGAAAGTTCACGGGCAACCGATGACTTTGATCGCATCCTTAACTGCAATCAAGCAGACCGCCGTCAAAAGGAATTACTGCCATTTCATACAATAGTCATGTCCCCAACCACATCCGAAACCAAGGTCACTTCTGAAGAAGATGAAGACGAGGGAGAAGAGGAGGAGGAGGAAAGTGTTAGTCAGGAAAACGGAGCGGACAATACAGCAAGCGTAGTAATGCCATTGGTTGAGGACATCGAATCGCAACAACTTGAGTCTTTGCAGCTCTATGATTTTGGTCAACGAGATGAAAGGGATGGTCAATATCATCACCATCATCATCACCATCATCATAAGCAACACGCTAACGGTAAGGAGGGTAGTCGCGAGGGCAGAGACGATTCTAATATAGCTAGGTATACCAGTGATGAGGATGACGAAGATCAATCGAGGCAGACTGAAATGATAAATGTCAAGAAGGAGACGAGTGTATGAGAAAATTTGACTTAGAGCGTAGGTTTTAAATCCGGTATTAATTTTAAGAGAGACAGGATTAGGTTGTGATTTTTTATAGGTCGAGAGATTAGTGCCATTTGAGCAGGTGACTTAGGACTTTAATGGTTTTTAGGAATTGATGGGGATGATATTATTGATCATTTGAAATTCTGAAAATTTTTGCTTTATTTTACTCAGTCTTCCTTATTATTGCAATTGATTGAAATATATAGGATGGATTATTAAATAATTACTTTTTGAAAAAAAGTATACCCCTATGACAGATGAATTTAAAAAATAAACTGTCTGTTTAAAGCATACCTGTGTGCTTTGTTAAACTACATATTAATACCCAAAAATATTAATAATTAATGAAACTGAAAAATAATACTCTAAATATGTAAAATCAGCTTAGATACAAATTTTCACATCAAACGATTGTTATATGATATACTTTTATAATTTGATGACTTATTTTGAACAAATTTAACTATGACTGTATATAAGGAACAAAGTAAATTATACATTTTTATTAATGCACATAACTTACAATGTTAAAAATAAGATATACGTGTGTTAAAAATCGCGTTATAGGTATCACGAAAAAATATCTAGGTAAACAATTATTTCATAAATAGACGAATGAATAATTAAGCGATTTCTTCCAGGACATATAAACGAAATTTTTTATTGGATTTTTTTTGTATATTTAAGTCGATATTTGCAGATAAGCATTTTAATACTTTTTTTATTGACTCAGAGTCTGATTTAAAGTACTACAACTAAAAATACTGCAGAAATACAAATTTCATAAATGTGAAAAAAAATTGTGCTATAGGAAAGCAAATTTTCTTTCTTAAAGTATGAAACCTGATTACAATATAAAACTATGATCGATCATGTGGTTAAAAACGCATGGGTCACAGCTAGATTTTAACTATACCTAAATATTGAATTATATTTATTCATTGAAATTAAATGTCAGTTTAAATCTTATAAATATTCCTATAAACATTATAGAAAAATATCAATTCATATTATTAATACAAATTTAAGTGTTAAAAAGTGGTATAAATTTAAAATAAAACAGTTCAATTCGGAAATCAAAGTATAATACATTAAATTTTTAAAGGCAAATTAAAAATTCTTTGAAAAGTACAAGTGGTAAAGTAATTAAAGCTATACATAAAAATTATAGTTTACAGTTACGTAATGTTCAATCTGTGTTAGATTAGTCAGTCTCAGAGCGATTTATCGCATGCAAATTTTCCTTCCTTAATTGTGCCAAGAAATTAAATTTAATTTCTATAAATTTTCAATGTGAATCGAAATCTTTTTATAATCAATAATTTTTTTATCAATTTTTATAAAAAATATTAGTGCCAAGGTTAATAAGTATTTACAAACAATTATGTATGTACATTTAAAAATGTTATTAAATATAAATATAATGTATTATGTAATATGTAAGTGTTTAAAGTATTTCCAGAAAGAATAAATGGAATTACTGGCAAGAGCGTGGTCACAAGGTATAATTTAATGGGACAAATCTTACTGTGCTTTTGAATATTAAATTGAGACCAGCCGTCACTCTAAGCTTACTGACTGTTAGCTTTTATTCTGTGTCATATCTGCGAGCGAACTATTGTTGCGGATTTATGCAAGTCTGTTCAACGACGATATTCATATTAGTCATTATATTGACGGTCAATTTTTTGATCGACTTGATTGTACACGCACAAAAATAAAAGAATTTGCAAAATTATGCAAATTTTATAATAGACTGCACATTTTGATAAATATACAAAAAATCGCAAAAATTAATTGTAAACTTATTATTCGATTTGGCACATTTTTTGATACAATGAATTCGAAATTTTTTATGAAATTTTTACATTAGCTTACAAATTTTATAAATGTATAAGAAATTAAATTTTTACAATGTTTAATGAACAGTTTTCAAGTCAAGCATTTTATACAAATTTATGATAACTATGCAAACAAATTTTTATTACGATTTAAACGCACAATATACACAAAGTATAAAATTTGAGTATAAAGAAATTTTTTAATGAATTTTTATAAAACGTATGTACCTTTGTATTACAGTTGAACAGCCTTAAATTGTTGTGTATTTGTAAATATTCGTATATCAGCGTTATGATAACAATAACTATATTATACGTAATAAAAGATAAAAAATAAATAATTATTATAGATTTTGTACAGTATGCGTGTATACTTAATTTTGAGGAGTTTTCCTTTTTATTTACAAATACATGGTATTCGGGCATTGGATAGACAGTTTTTTTCGATTCTGCTATAGAAATTCTTATGTAACCGCTACTATATATTATAAGTTCTCTCGCAATTATGTATATTTAAAAGACTGATTTTTGTGTTTTATATGTCAAACTTTATACGACATTTATGTTCCAATACACAATTTTTTTCCTTTTTTTTTTTTTAAACATATATACTCAGGTATTTTAAAAATGCCACAAAAATCCTATTGTAAATATAATATTTGTCGAATAAACTTAAATGTAAATTAATTTTAAAATTGATTTATTTTTAACCCATAACAATCAAATATCCGCATTCAATGTCTCTTTTCACTTAACATAATTTAGAATTGTTCAACGTATTTATTCAGCATTAGTAGTCTTTCTCTTTTCCTTATTTTTTCAGTTTTCGTAATCCATTGTTCACACGTTGTTTTGATTTAGCTTGATCTATTATAAA
The DNA here is from genome assembly GCA_030522805.1 of Leptomastidea abnormis. Lineage (NCBI taxonomy): Eukaryota > Metazoa > Arthropoda > Insecta > Hymenoptera > Encyrtidae > Leptomastidea > Leptomastidea abnormis. Next base: position 4,277 of record JAPYZE010001257.1, on the reverse strand, counting down.
GCAACACTAGTAGTTTCATGACATTCGACTACATGATTTTTCATCGTGACTCTTTACAAATATTAATTATTTTTCAGTATTATAATCATATACAATAAAAAAAATCATGAATGTCCGCATATTTATCGTCAGTATTTTTGTGATATTGAATAACATTCAAATTAATAATGGACAAAAAAATATTGAAAATGTGAGAATTGTCATCGTAGGTGCTGGTTCTTCAGGAATAGCAGCAGCTTCAAAATTATTGCAAAATGGATTTAAAAATGTGATTATATTAGAAGCTGAGGATCGTATTGGTGGTCGTACTTTCACCACGAAATTTGGTGAGTTTATTTTTTTGCTAAAAATTTCCATGAAATTATTTGTACAGACACAGATGGTATATTTAGGCTACCATTTAATTTTTATAAAAAATTATTAAATAAATCGTAATTGCTTCGAATTACAAAATAAAAATTTAGTTTCTCATAAATTAGCAAAATGAATTACCATCTTTTTTTAATAAATATTAAAATGTCTGACTACACTCAGCTATGCATCTACTTAATTAGCCATCTTTCCACTTTATTTAAATTTAGGCGACTACAATGTTGATGTTGGAGGACAATGGGTCCAAGGTGAAAATGGTAACGTTGCTTTTGATTTAGCCTACCCTTTGGATCTACTTGAAAAATCAGATGAGCCTAATTCCGGATTAACACAGATATTTTTTGAATCATCTGGTGAACAGGTTAACGATATTATTGGTGATAATATAATCGATTTCTTTTGGAGAACTTATGGAAATAAACCTGATAATGATAGTGTTTACAAATCAATGGGTGATTATATGGAAAAAAAGTTAGAATCATGTTAACTTACTATATTACATGTAGTTTAAAAAATATAATATTAAATTGGTCGATTGATATTATTTTTTATTTAAGGTTTGATCAAGAATTTAAAAATGTTCCTGAAATTTTTAATGAAAAATCAAAGTATCTGAATTATCTAGAATTGGCTGTAACGAGTGACATATCAGCTGAATCTTGGAATGATATTGATGTGTCGTATAATTTGCAATTTAGAGAAGACATAGGAGATATTATGATTAGTTGGAAAGATCGAGGTTACTCAACAATTTTAGATATATTAATGGTACTAATTAAATTTTTTTTTTATTTTCAATTTAGATTTTTAAAAAATTTTAATGATGTTTTCTATTATTAGAAGCGTTATCCCAATCCTGAGCAAGAATTACCAATTTTAAATAATACTATATTAAATTCAGAAGTAGCCTTGATTAATTATCAAAGTCCATCGATCGTAGTTACGACGACTCGAGGTCAAGTTTACAGTGCCAATCACGTTATAGTAACTGTACCGTTAGGCGTTTTAAAAGAAAAATACGAAACTCTTTTTAATCCGACTTTACCAGATTATAAAATTAAAACTATCAAGGTGATTCATCAATAATTTTTTTTTATTTAAATCATTTTGAGATATTATTGTATTTAAACAAATTTTTTTTTTTTTTGTTCAGGCATTAGGTTACGGTAGCATAGCAAAAATTTATTTTTTGTTTGATAAACCATTTTGGCAGCTCAATGGAAGAAGAATCCTACTTTACACTTTTATATGGAACGACGAAGACCGAAAAATAATGGAAAACGATGTAAAATAATTATCATTATATTTTTAAATAATTATAGTAGAATTATAAAATTATTAAAAATTAATTTTTTTTTCATTTTAAATATATAGCCAGAAAAATCATGGTTATTAGGTGTTATAGGTTTCAACACAGTACAATATAAACCTAATTTAATAGAATTTTGGGTTGGTGAAAAATACGCAAAAACAATGGAATCACTACCCGAAGACAAGGTCTTTAAATATTCAGTAGAGATTATTCATCGATTTTTCGATAAAACATTTAACGTTACCGAGCCGATAGCTATGTTAAGATCTCAATGGTTTACCAATCCTCATTTTAGAGGAACATATAGCTACGTTAGCGTTGAAGCTACGAAGAAAAATATTAGTAATTCCATGTTAGAACAACCTGTAAATCTTGATAATTTGGTAAAATTTTGATATTGAAATTGAAAAAAAAATATTTTTAAAATTTATTGATCTTGTAATGTTTTGATTTCTTTTAGGCAATATTATTTGCTGGAGAGGCAACTTCTAGTGATAGATTTTCAGTCGTTGATGGAGCTATTGCTTCGGGATGGAAAGCAGCAAATAGATTAATTGATTTTTATAAAAATTAATTATAGTAATAATGAATAATAATGTAAAATAACATGTATTAAAAGCAAAACAACTTTTAAATTTAATATTTGAACGATATTGGCTTAGCTTAACATATGCATACTTTAATGTGAAAAAAAGTATGCTAAGCAAATAATAGACAGCACAAGTAATCTTATTTTAAAATCAATTTTATAATACTATTATCAATAATATTTTTTCAACTGTAAATCGATTAAATTTTTCCTTTTATACATATATCTTATAAAAATTAAATTTTAATTTAGGTCATAACATTAATGACCTTTATAGTCACGTATAATCAATTTTCTACTATAACACACATATAATTAAACCAAATTTAAATATTAACACAATAGCAGACTCTGCAATTTATATGTATATGTTTACGAAACTTTATTCTTTACGAAAAAAAAAATTTATATAATCAGCGAGTAAGTATATTTCTCGGGACAAAATGTACTCCTGATAGAGATCATTTGAAAATTACTCTGGAATGCAATTTCGCAAGAGAGAGAGAGAGAGAGAGAGTAACGTGTTGTCTCGTGTCTCTTCGATCTTACCTATACCTATATATTATAGACCAGGTATAGTGAACCATCCCTTAGGATTTAAACAACCCATGACTATCCT
>JAPYZE010001256.1:0-28654 GCA_030522805.1 Leptomastidea abnormis | reverse complement strand
AAAGTACCTTATTTAAGTGCTGTTTGAAACAAATCAAAAATAAAAAATATTTTAATAAATCATATTAATTTTAGATTTTTTCTTTCTTAAAGAAATAAATTGAGATTTTAAATATTATTAATTTTGTTTCTCAGAAGTCTTTGAGAAAGCATTCTGCTAATGCAGTTAGCAGCGGTTTTTTACTTTATTGAATAAAAATTTTATATTTTTTAATTAAAGTTTTCAAAATCAAACTATTTTTGTTTCTTCAATACGAAGTTTAGTATTTCCTTTAAATTTAAGCTTTATTTTCAAAAATTTCAAAATTTTATGATATTACGTAGCGAATCGTACGTTATATTTTTCTGAAATATTTTTCTTAACTTGTTTTTCTGTCAATTTTTCTTTAAACCTCTTTTTATGTCTTATCTCTTTACGACACGTCAATTTCCATTTCTATTTTTATTTGGCAAAAATAATAAAAAAAAAGAATTTATTTTTTGACTCTTCCTATTTTGTTATATCTATTTTATTATATCATTTATCCAACTTTATAAAATGTGTATTATACCAATTTTTAAAAGAAGAAAACTACCGATTCAGCAGAGCGAGAATTTCATTCTTGTGCTAAGTACACTATCACGCCAAGCTGCATAAAGAAATTGGTCTCTTATCAAATTGGGTCGAGTATCGAATTTTTATATTTGATTTAGATAACTTTTTTGGGCTTATCAACAACAACAACTTCATATCCAATAAAAATTTTAATATAATCACCAATCAGTTTTTATCTCATCAAAAATTTTCTAAATGCACCGTTAAAAAGTTTTACTCGAGCTGATCATGAAATTATAGATCATTCGAACTTTATTTCAGCAAAACTCCAGGATAATTCCTTAATTCAACTTAATCTCAAAAACTCTATAAAATTAGATTTTTAACAAAACTACCTTAAAAAGCTTAATAAATTAGTACTCGAATTTAATAAAAACGCAAAAATATATTTGATTGCTCAGCAGTATACAAGCATATTTTCAATATTTCATCGAAAGGTATAGTACACACAAAAAAAAATTTAATCTCGCACGAGTTAATATCGATAAAATGAGAGTTGGGAGGGTAGCTTAAGAAAAGCGAGTAAGATGCGGAAGAAATCTCGCTCTCTGATATAAGGAGGGGGAGGAAATAAGCTTGTATATACCGTCATGTACACACAACAATCGATGCCTTCTCGCAACGCCCAGACATTTCTCAAGGGGTTCGAGTTTGCCAATTATGCTCGCAAGGCGTTTACAAGGCACAGCAGTAAGCAGCAACAGCTGCGATGATGAGCTCGTAGAGTCTTTGAAGGAAGGAAGGAAGGTAGGAAGAAGAGTATAGGAAGTCGAAACTGAAGTGGAGTAGGAAGGAAGATGGTTAATATCTTGAGTATCTTGCGGAGCTTATAATTAATTCGGAGATGCTTCCCAAGTGGTGAAGCTTGTTCTATTGCTCTTGTACTGGTAACGACACTTGAGCTTCGTAGTAGTACATAGATGATGCTTATACTACTACTTGCTATGAATATTTTTTAATCCTGTAATGTTGATCGATCGTTTTGATTGGTTATTATTGTATAGAAGAGATAACGTTTTTAATTTTGACTTGAAAATAATTATAAATTATTTGACGATTATAAGTATCTCTCACTTATAAATGAAAATAAAAGACAAATAAAATAAGAAGATTAAGTTTATAATAACTTAAATAAAAAGAAATGTAAAACAAGTGACGTTGGCAAAAAATAAAAGTTTGATTATAAAAAAAAGGTGAGCTAAGAAATCCAAAACATAATCAACAAGTTTGATGAAAGATATATACCCTCGAAATCAGCAACGTCACATATACAATCCAGGAAAAAAATTCGAGGGTATAATGAATTTGATAATAATCGAAGTATCGTCGAATCGACTTTACTTTATATAAATTTGCTACAAATTATATCCGTTAAAGCTTTGGCGCTCACGAAAATATTATTTGTTGAGGTATAGGGAGTAGGAAAATATAATTTAACTTCATTAATGAGTTTTGCGTCTTCTTGATATTCTGCTCCGTCATGCTACTTTATATAAGAAGAAAACGAAAATTTTGCTTGTTATGAGCTGAAGATGCTAAGACTAGTAATTACCATAGCCTCGCTGGGAGTTTATTTCGTTGTTCAACAAAATTATTGGCTGGGTTTCAGATTTAATCAGTGATCTGATCTCAAACGACTCAATTACTTGACTATACATTAGTTACCATTAAAAATAACTAAAAAGTTGCATTAGAATAAATTTATAAAAATATTTAACAAATATTCGTGTAACATAAACCTAAATTCGATAAATAATAAAAAAAGCCAATTAAATAATTAAGTAAAAGGAAAACCTTATTTTCATCATTTATTCACGAACCCAACAATTAAAAACCAAAAAGAAAAAAAAAGCCTTTATTGGAGGTAAAAGCAAACGTTGTAAGAGATAGAGAGCGAGCGTAAATAGAGAGAAAGAAAGAAAGGTCCACTTTTACTACGGGACTCTCTAGCACGAAATGAGCTTTAGACACGGCAGTACCTACTATACACGCTTAAAGTCAGTTATACTCGATCCAGCGGGCTGAGCAAAAAGCGAGAAAGTGTACGCGAGAGTTTGTCGGAGTCTGGAAAGCAAGAAGAGACGGAAGATCCATGAGAGAGAGAAGAGCTTGCGACCTCGCAACAGGTGGGCTTTAAAGCTCGCGCAACTCTACTACCTTACTCCATCTCTCTCTCTCTCTCTCTCTCTCTCTCTCTCTCTCTCTCTTTCTAACACATATATACATATACACACGCGAACCAATACCAAGAGAGCTTGGAAGATCGATAGCTCTAATTATTTGTTCGTCGCGGGCGTTGAGTTCGATCTAAATCAAACAGCTTTTCTTCAAATGCGAAAAAAATAAAGATGAGAAAATCAGCCTCAGGACTGGTGCTTGATTGAAATAAAGTGTCTCGACCTATCTACCGCTCTTTTTTTTCTTTCCTTTTTTTTTTTGGTTTACGCAGACGAAAATAGCATGAATTAATGGTTATAAATTGAGGTGGTTGTTTTGTTATGGTGAGTCTTTTACTCGGCCTATAGCTTGGGTCTAATGGCAAAGTTATGAGCTAAGTAAAATTGAATTGGAACGTGCTGATTTTGTGAGTTGAAAATTTTAATTTATATTTTACATTACTGAGGCTTGTGTTAGATATATTTATTGAAATAATAATTAAGATGGAAATTATTATATATAATTAAATGGGGGTTTTTTTTAATGCACGTACGATCAAGACTTGTATTACCTTCAAGAGAAGTATATGATTTTATCGTCTTCGTATGAGTGCAAACGACCTCGTTAGCATTTACAAATTTTTTTACCTATTTCCTTCTTTAATTCCCTTTACAAATCTTTTCTTACAAAAACCTTACATAAAAATAATTGTGTCAACTTATAAAAAGCAAATAAAATTATTTTTAAAAAAATAAGTTAGGAAAAAATTTCTTTACACCAAAGATACAACTAATAGAAGTGATTTCAACATTATTACTTATTATTTTTTAATAACCAAGTTTTTACAGTATCCAAGCGCTAGTATCAGAACTTTACTCCATAAGCTGTAAAATGTGCAAAAGCTCATAACGTCCATTTTCGTATCAACACTCGAGAGTGATATTCCTTTAAAGCTGCCATTAACCATATAGCTCATTTCAACGAATATTTTTTTAACAAGCAAAAACCGTCCAAAAAAACTCGACCGCAAAATCACCTTCGTTTTCTTCTTCATTCATTACCAGCAATTCGCAACGTTAATTCCACGCACAAGAGTAAAAAAAAAGCAGCAGATGCGGTTAAAAACAAAAGCTTCTGTTTATTAAAAGCCGTATAAGCGTATAACGAGATCCGTAAAATGTATTTTGGTTCCGAAGGGCCAGGTGCACGAGACGAGACTTTACGATGCAGTTGGTCGACGAATGTTTCGTTTACCACACCTTATTCCAGCAACGAATTGCCAGAGGCGATGCTATACTTGAAAACGAAGTTGTAACGCATTACAATTTACTACTCGGCAATTTTATTCGTGCTTTCGAGAGAGTTTGCGATGCATATCGTTCCCATATAAATTTTGAAGCTCTATATGTGATCTTGGATTTACACACGTTCTTTGCCATTTCGATTTTATGAATAAATTTTGATAAAAATATTTGATATTGCAATATTAAATTTTAGATATTGAATTAGAGGAAACCCCGCACCTCGATTTTAAACCCCCCTCAAACCCCCCCCCCCCCCCCCCCCAAGATTTTTCTTTACACTACGCATACTCCTTCACAAATATAAGTCAGAAAAAAAGAAAGCAAAAAAAAGGAAATAAAAGAAAAAAGAAGAAGAAGAAGAAAAAAACAGACACATTGAAATGTAAAGCTCCTCAGAGAAATGCGCTTTTGAAAGCATCTTCGAGCGTCTCTCCTCCCACGTCTCTCTCTCTCTCTTTCTCTTTCTTTCTCCCTCCATCTACTCTTTTCTCATTTACACTCAGCGTTAAGTTTTGTAGTCTGCTCCTGCACCATCTCTCCCTGCCTACCATCTCTCCCTTTCTCTCCCCCTTAACGCACGTATATCCATCTCAATTTATCTTTTTAACTCCCCTATCTCCCTCTTAATTTCTCTCTCCAGACCCAAGCAGCAACCGGTACCTATACAGATCGCGTCTCTTTTCCCTCCTCTCATATAAACGTTAGGAAAAGCTTTTTTTCGCCCCTTGGCGGAAAAAGGGGGAATGCCCGTCGTCGTAGTCGTCGTCTCGTACGAAGGGAGAGAGAGAGAGAGAGAGAAAGAGAGAAAACGTTTTTCTACTCTTTGTCTCAGCTGCTGGCTTTGCCGACTGCTTACTCGAATATATACTCTCTAACTATACTTTTTTTCCCTCCCTCTCTCTGTCTCTCCTCAGGCTATGAAATATACCGAGCAATCCACTTACGCCCTACGTGTCTGGCTAAATTTTGCTCGTGAGCTTATGCTTGCGTGCTTGTATATATATTCCTCTTATTTTTATTCACACGTGAAACTTGTATAAACATATCGTGAAAAATATAAGAATTGTATATTATGTGTCTACGCGGTGCATCGATAATATACATATATAATGAAACAACATACCGTGGAATATTTTTATAAGTTTTAAGCTCGACTTGCGACTGCTTTTTTTATATATCAACCTTCAAATTTCGTTATTCCGAGATAGAGTATGATTTTTCATGGAATTTTTATTCGTCGCGCTACGTACTTTATTTTCTTAAATTTTATACACATGTTTCGCTATTTTATTTTTCACAGACTCTAACAAATTTGTACATCCTCGCGCATCACGACAAATTCAAAACTTTATATATATATAGTAACAAGTAATAACGTGATAAAATTCGTTCCATCTAAAAAAGTTTCTTTTTATCCGAGAAAAGACCAATTTCCTCATCTGTATATATCTATAACATTCACAGAGCCATATAATCTAGGATACTCTCGATAAGGCAAAGAGAGTTAAAAAAAAAACCTTGCATCCAAACGAGTAACTGCCCGCAGCTGACTTTTATACGATTTTTAATATCTCGCCTCCTCTTCCCATCCTCCAACATCCTCTTGTTCCAACAGGAAATAAGCAACAACGCTAAGCTGATGTTCGTCCGCTTCAGCACGTAAAGTGAGAAAAGTACAGCGTGTACCTCTCTCTCTCTCCCTCAAGCATCGAATAATAATCGACGGTATATATAATAGGTAACACGGGGCCCCACGTTTATTATTCCGCTGTCGAAGTTTTTATCGCTCGCGGCGTTGGCGGCAACGACTATGACGAGGAGCGACGACGAGCGACGATGACTAAGGGTATATATACAGCAAAGTTGGTCCCGCGTTGGCTCAGCGTAAAAAGCAATTTTACGCGGGGTAAGATGGTGTGTGTGAGGAAGGAAACGCGGTGGTGGCTGCTTTTGCGAGGAGATATAAAAAAAAGAGAGAGAGAAAGAGAGAGCTTTCGACGTAGCTGTCAAAGTTTCACTACGCTCATTCTATGGGTTACTCGTAATCCTCAACGACCAGCGAGCAAGCAAGCGAGCGAGTTGTTGGACGAGAGTTCAGACTTTGTACTTCAGAGACGCAGTGTGAGTCTGACTCTTTTCTCACTCATCAATTATTTCAGCTCTTTCTCAGTATTCAATAATGTTCACTTGAGTTGGCACATGATCTTACAATTGTTTGACCTTACAACAGTCGTGTAGAGATTTGCGTTTTAATAGTTTTAATAGTTTTTGGAAAATTTTGTTTGAAATTTTAAGAAAAGGATATTTCAACTTTTAATCAATGAATATAGAACAAACCTTGGAACGAACATTCTGCTGCAGCAGTCGTATTTTTCAAAAAGTTACCCGAAATCAGCAAACTAAAAATGAATAAATTTTGAAAAATTATTTTAATAAGCCAATAAGCTTGAGTGTTACTCATATATGTTAGTACAACGAAAGTACAATAAACAATTCAAACTTGTTTTCTTAAAAAAGAACAAAAAAAATAATCACAAAGTTACGATATTCACGCATGCAATTTGTTACAAAAAAAAACCACAAGTCAGTAAACTAAAGACTAAACAGTCTCTCTCTCTCTCTCACCTGAGCCAAAGTTAAGGGCATATATACTTTACAAAAGCGGAAACGTCCACAGCCGGAAAAAAAAGCCGGCGAGATCCAGGAAAGTGATAGATAGTATCCGGCTAATTAATGGCTAAAGATAAACTCCGGTGCGCGAAGCACCACTTGAGCCACGCTGAGACGGACTTGACACAGGAAAATTATTTTTTTTCTTTTATTTCAACGGGACTAATACGTGGTAGGTTGAAGAAAAGAAGATACGGATTAAAAGATTATGGAATAGTACCTATAGGGTATGTCCTAACGATGTCATTGCTGCTGCTGCTGCCGCGAAAAAGTTATTGCATTGTGCTATAGGTATCACAACGCCTCTTTACTCTTAACTATATATACTATAGCTTGAACGAGGATCTACTTGCAAGTAGTGCTATCTCTTTTTATTACTTATGGAAACGTCCGGCTTTTCCGTTTTTTGCTCGCAAGAAAACGCCTCGGTTTCTCGATCTTTTTTATCTTTCTTTTTTTCTTTCTTTTTTTTTATTTTTTCGTTGTTTTTTTTATTGGCCACCTAATGGCTGACGTATTTTCCGGCTGATAAGGAAGTTATTGGTGTGTGTGTGTGTGTGTGTGTGTGTGTGTGTGTGTGTGTGTGTGTGTGTGTGTGCGTGAGTATAGGTGTAGTCTTAAGGACACGTATGTATGAGGGAGAGTAAGGTAGAAAAATAAAAATTTTATGTTACCTGCTAATTTATTATGAGTTTGCTACGTTATCAGATGAGCTGAGGAGTTTTTTTTTTATAAAGGTTATAATAAACAGTCGGACATTTTTTACTTGATAAAGGCTATACTATATATCTGATCAACGCTTACATAAAAATAAAAAAGTACCAACTTTATACAATTAAATAATAAACAATAAAAGCATTATTAGATATTAATTATTTTCTTATTAGTTTAAATAAAAATTCATAAAAATTGATTATAATTTTGAAAAAAAAAGACTGATACGTAAACATTTGATGAAGACATGTAATAAGCATTATAGGAAAAACTATTAAATACAAACACATAATGACGCACCTCTATGACACTCGAACATGATTATATGAGTTAACGATGAAAGCGATTCGCTTTATATTATGGCTAATGAGCCTTTGTAACGTCATACACATCTTTGTCATAGACACCGAAAATTCGATATAAGCTCTCAGTAGCTCACATGAAATAACAATAATTACCAATCCCTACCTATTCTTATCAGTGAAATCAGATTACAAGGTAGTATAAGTAAAAGAAGAAAAAAAAATAAAATGAAAGAAAAAAAAGGCCACTCGGTGTTCTACTATATAGACCATATATAAAACAGAGAAAGCAAGTACATATACACGGTATAGAAGTAACTAAAACTTGCGCGCGCAAGCTTGAAAGTTAGGAAGCAAAGCGATTATCCTCTCGTATAGCCTCCCCCCATTCGTATTCTGGAGTATAGGAGAAAGAGCCTTACTGCACGAAATGTCGGATTACTGTGGGTGGGAAAAGCACAGTGTCTGTTATACGTAGGTATACGTATGGAGTGAGAAAGAGAGAGAAGAGCAACCGGACACCAAACTAGATTGAAACGGCAAGGTAGAGAAAGAGATAGAGAGTAAGAGAGAGAGAGAGAGAGAGAGAGAGAGAGAGACTTCATGCTTATTTATGCATGCATTAGCCGTGTGGGATTTCTCGAAACTCACTCAGCGTTAAGGTATATGGCAAGACACTGCAATTCTACTATTCCTAGATATATACAGCTTTACTGATAGATCAACTGGGACTTTACTGGGAGATAGGTTATCTACTGTAGTACTGTAGATACACACACTCGAGGTAGAAATCCTTTTATAAAACTCTCTGTGAGGAGACAAAATACTTGGATGATGTATATTAATGAAAATGTTGACTTTTTTTTTTAAATTGTGTAAAAGAGTTAACCTTTTTGTTTTTAAAGTTTGCGATGTGTAGTGGTTAGACTTGAATGTAAATGAAGGTATTATTAAAAAAGATTGAGTTGATGTTTAGTATGAGTAATGTTGTTTTCGTAAGAGCGAGCTTTTTTCAATGTAAAAATGTGAAGTGTAATTCTGGGTATTATTTTTATTTACTTGATGTTTACCGCGATTATGTAAAACAGAAGAGTCTCTTTTTCTCTTTTACATTAAAGATAAAACCACAGATATATATTTTTACTCGACCTACAGTGTAATATGAAAAGATAAATATTATGATTTCTTTCTTTTTTTGAAAATTTTATTTTGAATGTAAATGCTTGAGTCAAAATAATTTCAAAAGCTCGTTTTCAAGAGATGCGAATTTATTCAAAATCATGATAATATGCTTAAAATCTAGACAAAGTATTTTCCATATTCTATAGTACATAATAACAACAAAGCGAAGAAATATGCAAGGAAAATATTCGGAAAACGTTAAAAGGAAACGTTTATCAGGATATATCAACAGGTTTAACTGACGTTGTTTTTGCCTTCCGAACATCTCGTTCTAGTTTTGAGCTTGCAAAGAGCTTGCAAAATTTTCTATTCACTTTTGAACCACGTCAAATGAAAAACTATATACACATAGCGTATACGATGTAAGACAGAAATTTCGCACACAAACACGTATATTTTAAAAAGAGAGAGAGAGAGAAAATATAAAATACGAAAATTGAAATTTTGTTCTCTCCTGTGAAAATTGAATTTTAAGCTCTTACTCACTCTCGGACTCTGGAGGGGGAAAGAGAATCTATCGAAAATTATAGTGAAATTTGGGGGCTACTTTTATCAAGTGCCGGTACGTATATAATCTGATTTCGAGAGTAAAACTTCTATAACTTCGTTTTTTGAAATAATTGTTAAATTTATTGCTTCCCGTCACGAGCCTCTCTGCGACGACGTATATACGCTTGTACCCTGTAAGCCCGTGCGCGCGTAACATTTTAATGAATCTCGTTATTATACTCCAGCAAGTGTATGTGGGAGGGGGTAGGGTAGTTTAAAGTGGTGTTAGGGGACATAGAGAGAGAAAAAAAATCTTTTTTTTTCATTTTACTTTTTTTATTTTTTATATTCGTTGCCTAATGAAAGTGAACTAGCTGTTTAACCTGCTATTTTCTTTCCACACGCGTTTTGTATATATATATATATATATATATATATATATATATATATATATATATAATTAAGAGTCAGCGACCTAGTGAAAATACCTTTACTCTACACCTACTGAATGATTCATGTCCTTCTGACACCCTTAAAATTACACGTTACACTTGTTTACGACACTGGAAAATCTAACTGCGGCTACTACCTACCTAATACAAGCGTACGGTTTGAAAAACCGTGTCACGCGCAAAAGAAAATCTGCGAGCATTGATTTATATTAGATGGATAAACGTGCGAGCTGTATCGATACTCAATCCGTTAAACTCAATTACAACAACTGCAAGCGTGCACAGGATTTTAAGTTGGATAACTTCCGGTTGAACGCCGTTGGATAACTGTCCGCAATTTACTCTTTAAGATATTGAGAGAAAGTAAACATCCCGATGAATTTACTATTAAAACTTTATACTGAAATCTCTCTATGAAGTAGCTTTTTTATATAGAAAAAAAAAAATAATAATAATAAAATCTGAACTCATAACTAACTTTGCTGACGGTAACCTGAAGTAATCGCTTAATGGGTACAAAAAAAAAAGAAAAAAAAACAGCTTGAGTGCATTAGTTTTTAATGCACACCAGACCGGCGGCAGCCTTCATTATGGTGACGTTGATTAAGTTAAAAAAAAATTTTTCAGCCATTGCGTTAACAAAACACAGCTTTTTAAAGTTGAAAAACTCGAGGTATATTTTTTATTAATTTTGAATATATTTTTTATTAACTTTTGCCTGATGCTACAGAAAAAGTGACTACAACAGAGTATACAAAAATATTATTGTTTAATTAGGATCTTAGATTCATAAAATGCAAATATAAAAAATAGAATTTTAAATTTGAGGTAAAAAAAAATCGAAAGCTCCTGCTGTAAACTCAATTTATAACATATTCCTCGTAACAGCTTGTTTAAACAAATTTAAATCTTCATAGAACTATAAGGCGTGAATATTGCGATAAAAATCTCATCTAGTTTCAACAAACTTTTATAATGCACAACCCGCAATATTTGCATTCATGCCCAAATTTTCAGTACACGTGATACTTTATAAGTACAAATTTTATATTTTTTTCTTTTCTATGTAAAAAAAAAAGACGTAATGAACTTATAGCAAAAAAACTTGACATTTCTCAAGTATACATGAACTGCAATCCAAAAAAACTAAATCACTAAATTTTTTACAATTTCCTTAACGCCAGTTACAAGAACAGTTAATATAAAGCTCATGAGATTTAGGAATAGTCGAAATTCGCTGGCAGTAGAGAGTAGGTAATTGCAAGAACGTATAGCAAACACGAAACTCGTGAGTATGAGTAAAGCCAAAAAATTCACTCGGCCGTAAACAATTTTCGAGAGTAAGGATAGAGTAAGTTTCGCGGTGGATATAAGCTACTATAGTAGATACAGCTTAGCAAGAGAAGCCGATAAGTACCGAGCTTGCACATTCACCATATACACAGACGTGAACGAGAGAGAGAGAGAGAGAGAGAGAGAGAGAGAGAGAGAGAGAGAGAGAGAGAGTTGCGCGTACAAACTTCCTCGGTCCTAGCTAATTAGCAACCCGTTGGCGAGAATCGTCAGATCCAGTTCTCCGCCAATTACACGAGTCGTAGAAGAGAAAGAGAGAGAGAGAGTGAGTAAGGGGTGATAAAGTGTAGAGAAGTTATAGGGTCCATTGCACGTGTTAAAGGAGCTTATCGCTTGGGATGCACTTGTGCGCGTTGTTCTCTCGCGCGTATAAATAGAAAAAGCAAAGAGGAATGACACGCTTTGTTCTCAACAAGATATTACAGAGAATGGTTTGAAACACTTTTTCTTAGAAAAATGAATCGAGCTTTAGAAAGTTGGTATGTATAGTGTGGATCGTCCTAGAAAATAAAGTTTTGAGGGTTGTAAGATATTGTATTGGATTAGGGGGGAGCTTTTATACATAGAGGGGAAATTGTATGTAGGACAGAACAGATGGGCTTGGTTCTTGAATTTTTGATAGGGTGAACTCAAAAAGTATACCTACTGGACAATGATGCGAGGGGATATTGTTGAGGGGAGACTTTTCTACTTTTCCTCATAGATTTAATCAAGATAATGTTAGAGGGTGGAGAGGCTTGAGTTTATTTATGATTTTATCAGTCACGATTGATCAGCGACTTGCATTAAGTTTTATGCATTATGCTAGTGTATTATTAATGATAATGGAATAAGTTACATTATTATAAACTTTTTTATTTACTTAATGATGACTAACGTTATTTTTTAACAATTTGATATCTTCTAAAAATTGTAAATGTACTGTTTCTGTATAAATTGGAATAAAAATAATTGTCTAAAAAAATTTTTATTACCAACAATAAACTTTGAAATAATTCTTTTTTTAAGGTATTTCTTTCATTTTGAAATACTACAAATGTTACTAGAAACCATAGTGTACGCGGTATATACTTGAAAGCTCAAGCTTTTCTGTAATATATTATTCAGGAATTAAAGAAAACAGTTGAAAGAAGAAGATCGAGTGAGAAGAGATGGTAGGTGGTACTTGAGAAACTCCTCCAAACAAATAAGAAAAAGCAAAGAAAAAGAAGCTTGTTGTTACATTAAAAGTTTTTTTTCTTCCAATTCTCACTTGAAAACTTACATTATTACTACGCAGAGCACTATAAAACACAAACTTTCGATAATTTATTACTCACCTTAAATTCATTAAGATTATTTACTAATTCATTAAACGCAAATCAATAACATAACAACCTCTAAAACAATTTCATAATAAAAAAAAATACCTTCACTTCCAAGAAAACAAAATTTCTATGATCGAAAAGTAGCACAACAACGAAAAAGAAGAAAAAAAAGGGGGAGAATGTGTCAATCAAGATCATCTGACCGTATAGCTACAGGCGGTAATAGAACTCCCATGAAGTCGACACAAATGGCAAGGCCGCCGCCGCCACAGCAAAGCCTATACACACACACACACAACTCTATTGCACTCCCGTGGAGCGTAAAGGAGGCCATGCAGGACTACGGCTAGGCTCACCAAAAACACACGCGTATACAAGCAGCAGCAGCGACGTAGTAATGGAACGAGAGCTTGCACGCGTAACCTCGATATAGTAGAGAAAGAGAGAGAGAGAGCTACGCGTGCCAACCTGGGCTTTATCGTTTAAAGGCGACTTTCTCCTCTCTCTCTCTCTCTCTCTCTCTCTCTCTATTCTAGCAAAAGCTCGTCAAAGGCTTGATTGAGAGAAGCGCATGTCGAAGGTCGTACCGGACATATAGCTCTGCACATGCATAGGATGCGGGTCGACGATGCTATTGTCCGTCTCCGTTCTATCTTTTTTCTCTTCCTTCTGAGAAAGCTCTGCTTTAGGGTATATGAACTTGGCTTTTCCGGGCTGTGCGCTTCAACGCGTATCGATATTTGTATAAGTCGCTTTGTACTTGCTTGGCATGCAGTTGATTTGACTGTACGTAAGTCATGCGGATTTTTAGAAATTTTTGAATGGTTTGATGCTTTGTTGTAAAGGACTTGAGAATTTTCACGTAAATTTACCCTTTTTATTTTTGTTTTAAATGCAGTGTTGATTTATGCAGAGTAAATACGGTCGCTTTAAAATGATTATAAATTAAAATTATTAAAAG
The DNA here is from genome assembly GCA_030522805.1 of Leptomastidea abnormis. Taxonomy (NCBI): domain Eukaryota; kingdom Metazoa; phylum Arthropoda; class Insecta; order Hymenoptera; family Encyrtidae; genus Leptomastidea; species Leptomastidea abnormis. Next base: position 15,169 of record JAPYZE010001256.1, on the reverse strand, counting down.
TTTATAAGTTCCTAAAACTATATGGTAAAATTATAGTAAAGTTGTAGACCATCGCGTGAAATTGTCCCACAAATTGATATACCGTGAATTCCGAAATATTCGACACTATCCAACGATATTTCAACCTATATAGATCGATCATTCTACATGCCACTGCTGCAAACTTTATCTATATATTATCAAAGCTTCAAACAATCCTTTCAAAGTAAAAATAAAAAAAATAAACATACTTCACTTTCCTTTTAGTCATCCCAAAAACTCTTCCTCAAACATTAAATAATAACAAACGCATAACACGATATATCAAATTAACATCAACAAAAAACAACATAATATATAGATAGAATCAAGCTTTGTGAATCGACACAGCGCAAAACCACTTTCCACGTAAAAGCATCTCTCCAACAGCAGAGGGATGAGTTTCGATTTACCGAAGCGTGGACGATGAAAAGTTCCTGCTCACAACGGCTTGATATGTCAAGAAGAAACATCACATACATGTCCAGTAGTAACATTATGTCCGTAAGCACACACGTACATCGGTTGGTTACGTGCAAGCTTTTTGGATTTAAGCTCTCGTGCGCTACAGTGAGCTAAAATTTTGAAAAGCTCAAGAGAGGAGGGGGGAGAGGGGGTCTTAAAAGCTTTGTGACTTTTAGGGGAGCTGCGAGCCATGATGATATAGTCTCTTTCCCTTTTTTTTTGTAAAAGTAAATTTATTGTGAAACAACTTTTTTTTTTTTTTTTATATCAGCTCATATAAAAATTAAGATACGCGTCAGTTATTGTAAAAGATAATTAGACATAATATCATTCCAAGATGAAAAATCGAGGGAGAAAAACGCAATTTTTATGAATATTTTTATAATATCTTAATTTGCAATATAACAGTTCAAGCACGCGACATAAAATGATTAAAAACGTTAGAAAGAAGGTAATATAAAAAGCGAAGCAAAGCTTGAAGAGTCTTTATTAGCATTGAAAAATGTCGCACGAGCCTCTCGTCAGTAGTAGAAGCAGTAGCAGCAGCAGCAAGCTGTTGCTTTCGCGTGGATTATATGCAAATACCTCGTTTAATTTTCTTCCGGTGTGTCGTATATAAGAGAGGATATGTATGTATACATATTTTCAGGTCGCAGAGAGAGAGAGAGAGAGAGAGAGAGAGAAGCGTTACACCGTCCAGTGTATATAATATATACATGCGAAAGCAACACGCGCGTTAATCTAACGCCAGTTCCAATTAAATCCTAAAGCCCTGGCTGATGTCGGCCTTCAAACGTCAGGATATTACCTCTGACCTACCCTCTCTCTTTCTCTCTCTCTCTCCTTTACTCTATACATTCTACTGATGCTCTGCTAGACCGAGATTGTCAATGTTTGGGGATAAGAGTCAATGGAAAATGAGGAGAAGTGAAGGGTGTGTGTGTATCTGCACAGCTTTAATTATGCATGAAAATTTATGGAAAATTAGTTATTTGTAATAATAATAATAAAAAAACTTGAGTAGTTTATGAGTAGTGCTTCATATTTTGATTAAATTATGAAAGTAAAATAAATAAACTCAGTATAAGTTTTGGTTAAATAACTGTGAAAATTTAATAAATTTCAATAATTAATTTTAAGAGATATACGTTAAAATTATTAATAATCAATATTAAAATTTAATGTTTTGTAATTAATAAATTATACACAGAATTTTAAAAATAAACTATAACAAATCACAAGTGTAATAATTTTTAAGACTTTCAAGTAAATATTAATTTCTGATTCTGAAAGTACGAGCATAAAATTGCTGATTCACAATTATAGCACTCTAAAATTAATGTGAGCAAACACTAAAGTCAACAAAATTTTTTCTTTGATTGGCATACTGACTTAGGTATTCTTCTAAAATTTTTAATGCTTTTCACTAATTACAAGCTCAAGTATAATACCAGCAATATCCTTATACAAAGAGAAAGTAATATTGCACTCATTAAAAGTCTCTAAGAAGTCGGATAATGATATGGTTTATCCGATTATCAACTTTGTTTAGAATACATTGTATACACTAGTTTTTTTTTAAACAATAAATCTTAAAAATATATGAATATTTTTTTTATGCAAATTTTTTACTTTTTTCATGTTTACTTGTAGATTTGAATATTTTATCATTTATCTTGATTAAATTTAAATCCCATGCAAAAAAAATCTAAATAACAAAATACATTTGAAAAAAAGCACGTGTTGTATTTCTTTGCGTGTCAAGTGTATTACAATATAAAGAAAACTTTTGAATAATATTGATTTTTCATTTACACAAACTTGTTCAAGTCGATTTTACCTAAGTAAAAATAAGTTTTCCGGTCCATTCTATTAATCCAGTACAAACTCGTCAGCAAAAAAAAAAACAAAAAATAGTCTTTAACATTTCCAAGTTTTTAGGAGTGACAAAGTTTACAAGGATTGCGCCTTTCAACAATCGACTGCCTTCTTGAAAAAAAGACAAAAAACATCTACTACATCTAAAGCATTTGGAAAAGTCTATCAAAAGAAGAGAAAGGAGTGCAAAAAGTCGTTTTTTTATTCTATCGTATTCTCAGTACAGCAAAAAAGCTGACTTTGCCCAATTGACAATTTCTATACAAGTTAAACATTCAAACTTTACTAATTGAGGTGGAATGATAAACAACGCTGCAGAAGCTGTTTAAAGCAAATTTATAAATCCGAATTTGTTTCATTTAAATAAGAATTTAAGATACAAGTAGTAAAGTCCAAGTTTGGTCAGACGTACGCCCTGGTATTAAATGATAAAAAACAATTTATTTTTTGTTAATTCGTACAAAATTAAAAATTTTACTTTATGACAAAGACTAAATTTAATAAAATAATTTAATTAAATTTATATTATTTTTTCATTAATAGCATTGCATATATTTAATTCTATTTTACGATATCTACTTTGACAAGTCTATAAATTTAGTCAAGTTAAAAATAATTAAATTACAAGTTAATGTAGCAGATGTATATATGTTGACTACTTAAATTTTTATTATTTAAATTATTTAAATTATTTTTAAAATAAAAATAAAATAAATTGTTTAAAGAGAATTTTGCCTTTGCATGAAATTTCACAAACAATTTAAAAAAATTTTAAAAGACACTTCGTCACCGCACCTCAAAAAAAAGCTTACTTCGTGTATTTTTACAAAAGGCAATTCAGCCCTTTTTTACAAAATTAACAAATAATACTGCTGTTCAACAGGTGCTCTGTGGTTATTCTCCAAGACACAATCCCTTATTCTTTTATATTTTTTTATTTTAATTAAACACTTCTCAAATGACATGCTTCTTTCTTAGCTTTGCTCTTCAAAGAGCTTTTCGTACCTTGCGCTAATTAACCTCTACAAGAGAACTCCAACAATAAAATAGCTCATTTTAGTCTTCTCTGTCAACTTTATTTTCATATAATTTTTTTTAAACGTTTTATAGCTACCTCATATAAAATTAATAACTCATTTAATTTTTTCAAAAAAGCATAAATCGACCTCTAACCATTAAAATGCACAAATTTTCCTTACTAGCATATTATATTCTCTAAAGCATAAAATCATTTAGTAGAATAACCATTAAACGAAAACTTTCAAAAGCATTTCGAATTTATATAATGTGTTTAAACTTAGAGAACGCAATCAACAAGCTAAGTAAATAAATCATTAAACAAGCTGATAGCCAGGATATAATAACTGATCTCTAAACAACTCTCACAAATTGTATATTATATCAATATTAATATACTCTAAAATCAAAATATAAACTAAACCTACTTAATACCATCAAAATTATACTCTCTCCATAATACATACGTATCCTCTACTAAACTCACACTTACATGTACAGTGACGCATATACGAACATTAACAAAGCCACGTAACTTGTAAGCTCATGAGAGTGACGACGAGCTTTCAAAGAGTATACTTGAAGCTTTAAAGCTCAAAAGCCAGGGCCAGTAAAGTTGAAACGAGCGAGAGAAAACATAAGTCGAGTTTACCTGTGAATCTGCTTTAGTGGTAGTGGTGGTGGTGAAAGCTGCTTCGATAGGAAAAAGCTTGGTCAGTGTACACAGAGTGGAATGTGTATATATAAAGCTTGACCCTTGAGTAGCCTCGAACCTGTTTGCTACTGTTTTTTCAAGCCCCTGACAGGAGAAGGAGAATCGACCCTACTTCGATGGAGCTTTGATACTGGACTCCGTTTTTTATTCTTCGGCGCCTGGAAATATGGCCTCAAGCTTACACCGAGTGTTCAAGAGGGAAGGGAGGTCAAATTCTTTTTTGAGGTCATTAGCGTAGATATTGAAGTATGGTGAAGAAAGTACTTCTATATATTACGGTATACTCAAGTAGGGATTGACACGTGTGCTTGTTAAAATTGAGTCGTATTTGATTGATGAAAATATAAAAAAAAAAGGCTTTTGAGATATTATATATACCTACTATTAAAAGATTATTATGTAAGAAAAAAAAGAAAAAGCTAAAGCTTACATAAAAATCTTCAATATAACATTCGTAATCCTCATATACTTATACATATTCCAGTCTACCGGTCTGAAAAATATCCTTTTCGTTATTATATAAAATATACTCAAAGGTACATATACCTAAACACATCATCAAAAAAAAACATAGAATTTTTTTTTTCTTTCTTTGCCCTCAATTCAAAGAAAACTTTCAACATCAAACAAAACTCATACATACAAAAAACACACACACGTACGAACAAACCAAATAACGTAGTAAGATGATTATATGTTTTTTGTACACGCGCGCATTCACAAAACTTTATAGTATATCTAAGCTTGTGCAACAAGCAAAGCGAGTTCGTTCAAAAACTTGTTGCATCGTTAAAGCTCATCGCTCTCAAAGAGTCTGAAAAAAAGAAAAACAACTCGAGCGAAAATCATTCAGCCTAGATTTTTTAAACTTCCAATTTTTCAAACAAAACAAAAATTCATTTGCAAACTTGATTGTTACCTAGTATTCAATCTATATATCGCAAGATCAACATATAATAAGGACTTGCATTTGATCGTATAGCCAAAGTGACCTCAACCTCTACCGTACACCCTTTCTCTCCTATCCGAAGAGCATACAGGTGTTCTATTTGAGCATATACCTCCTCTATCTCTCAAACTAATGGACCTTTCGATCGAACATCCCATGAGTTCTAGCGCTCAACTTTTTCCATCCACAACCCCGTGAATTGCAAAGTTTGCACTAAAGTTTCGTGGCTACGATCTATCTATATAGATTATATGTCTATACCTATAGGTTTACAATGAAAGCTACGCAGCTGCACTGTGAACTTAATCATATTAAGGTACTTGCATGTGTATAAACATAAGGATGATAATGTCACACTTGTCAAACTGTTAAAGTATCAAGTTTACGATAATAAAAAAATAACAAATCCTTACTTTATACTTAAAAGAATAAGAAAAAAAAGTGGTAAGACAAACGATCAAGGTATTAAAACTGAAACAGCCTGGAGAAGCAACAGCCAGCCCACAGTATATAACGTTTGGAAATGAATATTTCACGAAATAGAACTACTACAACTACTATTAGGTACTTTTCGTACAGCATATAACGACAAACGTACCGAACACGAAAGCTATAGCTTTAAAGTTGTAAGAGTGAGTGAGTGAGAGAGAGAGAGAGAGAGAGAAAAGAGAAGAGCACGATTTCGGCTTTTACGAGAGTACTCGCTAAAGCTTATATATAGACGAAATGGTGTGGTGGTATACCTGGTTGGTACACCTTATTTTAACGACTGCATGCGCGTAAGCACGCGCTCTTTCAAGAGAAAGAGAGAAAGCCTTTGCTCGCTAATTCGTTACAGACTTTACGAGCGAAAATTCATCTAGCTATATACAAGGAAGAAAAAAGAAAAAAAGAGGAGAGAAAGATGGAAAGTAAACGTAAATGTCGACGCGTAACATTTAAAGAGGCTTTTTTTCATTTCCTCTTATTTTTTCTTTTTTTAAGGGTAGGTATTGCAATAAAAAGAGCGCGTACTTATATTATAGGTACCACCGCATGCTCGTCGTTGTCATCGATGATGGAGTTTTTGTGGGTTTTTTTCACGAGGGAAAAAAAAAAGTTGGAAAAAGTCGTTTGCTTCGATGTTACGACTGATGAATGGTATAGAAGAGAGAGAGAAGAGAGGAAGTGTAAAAGTGCTCTTCGAGGTTTTTTTTTTACTGTTGCAAAATTGATTTGAGTGAATTTGCAATAGAGAATAAGGATATCTCTCTATGGGATGTATTAGAAAGAGGTTGAAATGTCAAAGCGATTTTTAAAAAGGATGAAGGTATAAAGAGATATTTTTTTTTTGGAAAGAGTATGTTATTTTGAAGAATGATTTTTATGGGGATTGAATTTATAGGTGAAAAAATGATTTGTACTTTTGAAGGGAGTTTTCAAGAGTCATTTTTTGATTTATTTTGAGTTATGGAAGGTATATAGGAGCATCTGTAAATCTTAGTGAATTATTTTATTTTATTATTTTTTTTTTAATTTATGCGATAACGCAAGCTTTTTAATACTAATAAATTTTAAGTTTAAAGAATTAGTATAAGAAACAATAAGATAGGTATCATTTTAAACTATATAATACTCGTTTTATTTTCTTGGCACTGCCTAGTCTTAAATAACAAACGTCATAACAAAGAGCTTGCATAGAAAAAGTTTTCTCATTTACAAGCGATTTCTTATTTAACCATCTTAAACCTGCTGCTAAGAAATGTATACTGTCTTTTCATGACGTTTTGCTATAATAAATATATAGAATTGAAGTACCGAGAAACATGCGAAATTAGAGATTTTCTATTTGCTAAGCTTTTAACGGCGGTATAATTTTTATATTCGCTTTGCGCTATATCACATAATATGCATAAAATTTTATTAGTCTTAAAGAGAATAAGACCTTTTTTTTTGTTAGATGAAACTAAAGAAAAATTGTTTCTTTATACCTACTCATACAATATCAAATATCATTCATTAAATTTAAGAATTCATTTCCCACAAGAAATATAAAAAAAAAAACATTTACACGGAATAAAAGTTGCCCAAAAAACATTAAAATTTATTTTAAATGTACGTTTCAATAAAACATTTACCTAATATATCCTTCAACTCCATCAAAAAACAAAAAGAAAATCATCCAGTAAATTAATCCAAGAATAAAAGCCCTAAATCAAATTCCCAAAGTAGAAAAAAAAAGAAAATTATCAACTTCATTTTTCACACGTCCAATCTACGACAACCACCACCATCACCAGTACCACTAACCCATAAGTCGCAAGCTCAGCAATGAAGATCAGTTCAAAAGATCTGATAGAAAGAATAGCAAGCCGAAGAAAAGGAGAAGAGAAGAGATAATCCCAAGACGTCGCTATTAATTCTGTCGACGTAGCAGTGGTAGGGGGGATTATACACAGTGTGGCCTGAACATATTCTTAACGGCGAATCCTTTAATCCTTAGGAAAATCCTCGCGAAAAGAGAGGGGGGGGGGAAGAAGAGAGATAAAGTTGAGAAAAGGTAATCGATACAGCCAACAGGTTGGGGACGCGAGGTTGCTTCTCTCTTCTGTATATATGTATGTAGAGTACCGGTCGGTTGACTTCCGACCTCTTTGGTGCTTCTCTGTATGTGTGTATGTATGTGTGTGAGAGAGATAACGTGGTCCTTGATTATGTAGCCAAATGGACTGAAGGGATAATGTAGTCAAAAGGCTTTTGTATGTGTTTGTGTGTACTATAGTTTCGACATGATTTTATCTTGCTTCACATTTTTTTTTTTTTTTTAGAAGGGGAGGGAGATGTGGATGATAAGAAGAAAGGATTTGCAGGTGGTTTCTTCTTGGTATTCTGATAAAAGATCATGCGTGTGTTTGGAATGACCGAAAAAAATAAAATTGTTGATATGCTACTGATATAAGATTTTATGAAATATGGCTATTATTAATATTTTATATTGTTATCAAAGGTTTTTATCTTGTAACGTCATGTAAAAACACTCATTTCCTGGGTTTATAAAAAAAACAAAAACAAAAAAAAAGATTATTCGAACATACACGTAAGCTCACAGAAGATAATACACTAATAAAACTTTCAATGTTTATCAAAATAGAAAACATACAAAAACACTCACAAAATAACAACATATAACAGGTTTTGGAAAGTCAACGTAAAAGTATCAAATCTTAACATTAACCTAAGTCAGTAAAAAAAAATAATAAAAAAACAACACCTAACAAAAATTTCATTTTACTCCCTTTATTCTGCAAGTCATACATGTAAATTAATGCGTAGGCAAATACACCTATCAGGATGTATATTTTATGCAACCTACCTTACATATCATCTTTTACGTATATGTACAATCGTATATTATAGAGTATACCTATGTACACAATTATCACTCACAAACTAATAGAACCATAATAATAAAATACACACCCCACACACACACATGTGTTAGTAGTACACACTTATACAAAGTCAAAAACCCATAGTAAAACAATAACAAAGAAAATGTAAGAAAAAAATATGGAGATAAAGAAAGGTTTACTTAATTACCTGATGGAGTCTTGAATGCGCCGATCGTCTTAAATCCGCGCGTTCTTTTATCCGTCAGCTAACGGCCATCCTGTTCCTTCTCACTTCTCGTTCGGCGCTCGGTAACAATTTTCCTTTTCCAAAATAACACACAACACTGCACTATAATATCTCCTATACTATTACTTGTAGAAAGATTCACACTTTTTTTATAACACAAACACTTTAATAAAACATCCCCGGTATCTCATATTTGTAACACTTTCAGATTAAGAAAGAGAGATAGAAAAAGAGAGATAGAAAGACAAAAAGATCGGCAGACAGATTAGATCCTGTTAAAAAAAAGCAGGATTAGTTATTAATATAGGTTAAGAAACAGTAGGAAAAGATCGACACGACGATACAGCGAACAGATATATACACATTATTTAATAACATTTACAACAGTAGATGATTAAAAGTAACACACACACTCTTTTACAAACATATTATAGCTATACACAACACATACAATCACGCACAAAACAGTCGCCGCGTTTATATATCACACACACAAACGTCTCACGCATCAGTATATATCTCTCGCGCGCGTTCGCTACACTAACTAAAGGAGCGCGCGCTTCCGAGCCCGCCACATACCGTCCACCGCGAACAAACTCTCTGTGTTATACTCCCTCTCCTCCTTCTTCTTCACCCCTTGTATACACACACCACCCCCCTCTCCCTCTCTTTCTCACTCACTCGTTCGAATAACGCTTTTGCCTCCCATACTATACTACTATCTCGTTCTCTCCCTCGCTTCGCAATTGAATTTTAACGGGCCACGCGCTTGCTCTCGACCAATCACGTAACGTTCTGACCTCCCCAGGCTTTACCTACCTGCTCTCGCACTATAGTTATAGAGCTTTCGTTTCCTTGCAACCTACTGCGATGTAGGTGTAGGTGTAGGTGTATTATGCGCAGGCGCCTTATATTTTCTCTCGACTCTCGAGAGCTTACCAGATATCCAGGAAAATTTTCCTCCTGCCTGCTGCGCTGTGTTTGCTATACTGTTAATGAGAATGACAGGGGGTAGTATTTTAGCCATGAGTTAATCGACTGATTCTAAGAAAAAAAATATTTTTTTTTTTTAATGTAAAGGAGACGGGGTGGTTTTGAGGTATGAGAGAGAAGGGAGGAGAACACGTGAGCCCACCTGTTGTAAAGCGAAAGTTGCTGGAAATAAATGGATTATCGTTAATTTTTCTTTTTTTTTTTAGATTTATAATCTTTATCCACAGCTTTTTACATAGGATTTTAATAATTTACATGCATTGTAATTTTTATTTTTAATTAATATTTATAAGTAAAAAGTAAGAAAACATATGATATTTATTTCAGTTTAGCTTTTATTCAGGAATCATACAGATAATTTATAACTGATACTCGCAATTTTCCTGCTTATTTATATTCTGGCCATATCTGCGAGAGAGCAATATGAACCAAAATTTTTTTTAACATCATTTATGATACAATTTCAAGCCGAAGTACATCGCTTTTTATATAAAACCATTCCTATACATAACATACAAGTTCAATATAATACTTCACAGGTCAACTTTAACGCTACACAACATCCATATAGAATATCCATTTCTCACATTCTTCTCTTCTTTTTATTCTTTTCGCACGATTCTTTGTTTGTTTTTTCTACACATATATCACGGGCCGAGCTTCTGGACGGAGCTCGTGTAAATCGATCGAATATACCATTTATCCTTTCCACTATCCTCTCCCAACACATCTAAAGCTTTATTTATTTTTTTCATCATTATTTGCACTTCGACGTTTAATCGTTCAAACTGTCTCACGCTTAATGTTAATTTGATAATGTGAGAGTAAATCACGATTTCCGATAATATTATGCTTGTCTAGTAACAAATTTGAAAAAAACTGCTTGTTTATTTGTTTTTTTTTTTTCAATTTTATTAGCAGTGTTACAATATTTATTATTGGCTTTGTGGACTGAAATTATATATTTTCATAAATTATTCTTTTGGACTACACAAGATTTATTTTAAAATTGATGTATCAACTATTTACAATTCTAAAAACAATTTAAACAGACGAAAAAAACAGTGTATGACAACGAAATACTAAAATCTGATATTTATGCTTATAATTATATTGCAATTAGTGTCACGATTAAAAAGTTTTCTCTCGCATTTATTGTATTAATTGGTTATTTATCAAAATTTTCTATCGAAAATTTAATAACAATGTTATTGATAAAGTGGCTTGATCCTTTGAATTTGACAAGATAATTGCAAAAAATCTATCTACTCTTATTTACAATATTTTCAAGCGATTTGTGTAAAGCGGATATAATAAAATAAAAATTTATTCAACCAAGACTCTGAACATTACAAATAATAATTTCACACATTGTCTTTTACACCATTCACTAATATACATTATAAACGACTTTTTTTTTTCTCAATTCCCACAAACTAAATTTCTCACCAATAATTATACTTTCACATACAGTAATAATATCAAGAAATGAAAGAAAACATTTAATAACTATAAATTATACAATTATATCGAAAATATTGAATTGGAAATAACAATTTTTGCATAAATCATTTAAACTTTTAATTTAATCTACTATAACACTAAAAAATAATATATGAGGTCGATGAAACTGCGCTTTTTTTCGATCTCTATCATAATTTGCGATTAAAACACTCCAAAATATTATTTGAAAAATGCACTCCACTCAAGAAAATGCATTTTTCAAATTATTCGAGCTGTAAGTTGTACGCATACAACAACGTGCTTTCCATATAAGTAACCGTTATAATTTTAAACGTTATTTGTCAGAGCAATCGGTACAACGACATACAAAGTTACAAAGCTACATTACTACTAAGACCCAACCCTGCCTGCTGCAAATATCTTATACTGTATTTTATTTTATTTTTTACACTAATTTAATTTAGTGGTACGTGAAAAATCGGAGTTTATCTAATGAAAGTATAAAAAAAGCATTGTTTATGAAAAGTACAATTTATTGTATGACTTCTAGTCTTACGCCCCTCGTATATAAAAAAGTCCGCGAGAGTACGAGTCCTAATAAATTTAAATATTCGTCTACGTTACAAAAAGAACTTTGACAAAAACAAAAAAAAAAAACATTAATTTATAGTCTTCAAATTACAATAATAGTGCATTCGAGTGTTCTCGATCAAAATTTATTTCTGCTTATAAATACGAGCGGGAAAAGTCAGCCTTATCAGGACTCGTTCTCTGCTAAACGAAGCTTATTTCGAAAGGAACCAATCGGTCGCAACTGGCTTTCCAATATCGCTTGGCTTCGTTGATCTTTTACACCCACATCACTAAACAACTTAGTTAAAAAAAAAAAAGAAAAACAAAAAAAGAACATTGGTGAGCCAAGTAGCGACCTGCGCAGCCTACAATATATTCATTATTAATTACTTATGAGCCTACACAATTGTAAATATCGAATCGATAACTCTGAAAAAATCGTTATTACATCTTTTTCTATATCGGCATCAACACCATCGCTCCATATACATATAAAAAAAAGAATGTCAGACTTTCATACAAGAGCACGTGTCCGGAGCAATTTGCGGACATATCATATATCAAATGTACATTCTATAATAGCAAATCTTTAAAAATCGCATTGATCGTTAATTGCGCGCGTAGCCCCATTTTTTTTTCACCTCGAATTATTATATTTCGATAATTTCTATCTAAACGATCGTATAACGATTCGCGAACACCGACTTCGGTAACGCAATCGCCAGCGCCTTTCATTCCTGATATATTTATAAATGTATATATAAATCTATCATTGTTTAAGTGTACGTATGTGTATGTGTGTTTATATAAATGTGTGGATGCACTTGTTACAATATCAGCCAAGTACATCCTAAATAAGACGACAAAAAATATATATAGTTGTACTCTCTGGTCAACAGGAATGAACGATGATAATATAAGAAAAAAGATTAGAATACAAAGAAGAGACAAATAATTTTTTTTAAATTAATAATAAAGAACGAAACAAAAAAAAATACAAAACAGCCCAAAAAAATTGCACGAACGACACGACAGTTATTATATACGGTCGCTATTTCATATGAAAAAAAAGCAGAACAAAAATGCAGGACACGAAAAAATAATAATCATATTTATAATATTTATTTATATGCAATTTATTAAATACCCACACATATGTGTATGCATATGTGTGTGTGTATATTAATAATACGTCGAGAGAGAAAGTAATTAACTTTTGTTTATTTTTTCTTTCTTTCTTTCTTTCTTTCTTCCATCTCGTATTTAGCTCTCTTTTTCCTTCGACTAAAGAAAAAAGAACAATCCAACAAAAAAATATATATTTATATATCTATAATCTAAATTCATATTTATTTATTTATTTATATAAAATGTATATGCACGCATATATTTTAAAAATAAAACTCGGCGAAGTCGATGCATTATATAGTTTTCGCCAATTCCCCACCCTCCCCCCATCCCATGTAATATTCAACCCATTTCCCCCCTCCCTAACCCCCTTCTACTTTGACCTATCTACAATTCCCCTCCTTCGCTATACCTGATGGCGCGGCGGTAATATTTATAGCGCAAGTAATAGTCTCGATGCATTAAAGGCTACTACTACTACATTCGGAGCAATCATTTCAAATGGCCTCTTGACGACCCTGTTTGCATTCGATCTTTTGCTTTCTTGTCCGGCAGTGTATATGTATGTCTGTAATAGTGTGTACATACGTGATGTCTATATCTTTCTTGAGTCGATGCTCTACGATGGTTGATGGGGAGGTGTAGCAAACACTTTAGGTATAGTAGCCGTTGTCGCTTAGCGAGGCGGATACCTGTTACGTGCTTGATTCTTCAGCGAACGATCCCTCATGTCCACGGGGTTGTACATCATTGGTCCCTGAGACATTGCGACGAAATGATTATCTTTTTTTGTTTTATTTTTACCGTGGTTATACAGACAAGCCTTATAGACCACCAAGTGTAGCTGCTCTTTTATTTTTACGAATGAGTATAGCTACAAACGGTTACCTACGCTTGATGTATAAGGAAAACAAACAGATGTGGAGAATTTAATGATATTAGTTGGCTTGTAAAGCTCTTTTTTTTAAATTGTTTTCCTTATACAAACAGGTAGGCTTTTAATAACATTTAGCATAAGCATTGACTTTTAAGACTTTTTTTTACAATTTATTACAGACTAATTAGCTTTATTACATTTATTTACTGTAGAGTATATAATTTCTACTTGTGTAAAAATATAATTAAATTGTATTTATTATTTGATTATAATAGTGCTAAAAAAGCACAAAAAATGAACTTTTATTTATAATTGTATTTTTACACATTTTTTATAATGACATAATTTTAAATTAAAAATTTGATTTGAATAAGCTTATGTACTTTACCAAAAAAAAAGTTAAAAATAAAATTTTTTCTATAAAATAAATATATGACAAGCAAAAGAAATAAAATGCTATATGAAACTACTAGAAAGAAAATAGAAAGCATAAAGTAAAGATAATAGATATTACAAGTCGCACCAAGCTTTCCCATAGTTTTTTTTTTCTTATAGATTATGAATAAATGCAAATGAAACTCGCCAGATCATCAGATCATAAGCAGACGTATATAGCTCGTTAATTAAACAGAGATTACAATTAAAGTGAATTTGATTAAAAAAAAAAAATAAATAAATAACAAAAAAATAGAGTGTACGCGTGAAAATAATAACAACAAACATATAATATCTGCGATTGTGATTATATACAACAGTAAACGCGTGAGATATTATTAAAAAGAACTGCAGCAAGGGGGTATATATTATTATATTGTAGGCTGGAGAATTAGAATGCAGTGCGTTTTACCTTGTCCCGCTGGAGATGTCGCGGATCCCTCATTGTGTAGCTCTGTACTTCTCGAGATAGCGAGCTGGTCGAGCTCCAGCGCGAAAGCTGTTTAATTTTTTTTTCATGATACAAAAAAAAAAAAATAATGATATTCTCACTGGCACTGGCATTTGATTGTTTGATATATGTGATATATGTATGAACTTTGTTTGAAATATTTCTTGACCTATATGTGCTTTTTTTTATAAATTGCTTTATATTTAAACGGAATTTGTTTTAAGGTTTGTCGAGAGTATTAGTTTGTAAGAGCGTTATTTTGTCATTAAATATATACACAAATTTTAAAAAAAAAAAAATCATTGGGTTAATTATTGCTTGGTGGAGATCTCGAGAGTTTATTTTCAGTTTTTGTTTGTAAGTCACAACTACGTGAATAGTGATCATGCTGAAATAGTTTACCGAGACACAGAAATTGTGAAGTATTTGGAAAAGGAAAGTTGAACAACATTCTTGCAAAACCACATAATCACAATTAAGAGGATGGAGTAGTGGGGAAATCTACATTACCGACATTAGCGTACTTATTAATTATTTTAAGAAAAATAATGTAAAATTTAGCAAAACCCGAGATCATATGCCCTTCCT